>ARYC01014336.1:0-10342 GCA_000711775.1 Oxytricha trifallax
GTTGGCATCGACTGAGTTCTATTAGAGCTGCCTATGTATTCCCTCTTCGATCAATTGTTCTTCAATCACTTCAACAGCATGCTCAACAGCTCCAGGCATCTGCAAATTGGCATCAATCATCATTTGCTAATTTCCAGCATCAATCTCCAATTCATTTCCCTTCACTTCTTCTTCAGCAATGACTTAGTTTTACTGCTGCTGAATTTCAGGAATCAACTCTGGAAAGTGTTGCTTCAGGATTTACAATACAATTGGTGTAGGTTCTTTTAAACACTTTCCTTTAATGTGCTTTCTAAGGCTATCTTTCGAAGCGAATGGCTTTAAACAATCCTTGCAGAGAACATGATTCTTCTTGTACTTCTCAATCAAGTCATTGATTTTCTTCTCACTGTATGCTTCTCCGTGAAAGCTACTCATGTGCTTGTAAAGGGACTGAGAAAAGATGAAATCTGCTACACAATTAGGGAAATGGCAAACAAATGGCTTATTAGGTTTTGGTTCAAGTTCTACAATTTACATATTGTAAAATTAAGTTAGAATTATAAATTGAAATTATCCAAATTCAAATAACTTACAGTTTGTTAAGCAATGCAATGTTAACCTTGTTGAAAGTTGTAGCTTAGTTTAGGAACATGGATTCACTACTTTTGAATCGTTTCGATCTGTATACGTTAAGGATGAAGTCTTGTCAATATAAGTTATACTTACTAAGATTTGGAATCAGTATATCATCAAGTTGTATGGTTCTACCTTAGGTTGCATAGTTCCAAGTGAAGATACCCTGAAGATACCTCAAGGTTGTATGGTTCCAGGTTGTATGGATCCAGGTTGTACGGATCCAGGTTGTATAGTTCCAAGTTGTATTAATCCAAGTTGCATGATTCCACTCACTTTTGTTTTATAGTTTCAGTTGATTGGATTTAGTTTGTATACATGGATGATTGTATAGTTCCGGGTTATACTGATCCAGGTTGTATGGTTCCAGTTTACTTTGATCCATGTTGTATAGGACTGGGTTGCATGGTTCCAGGTGAAGATAACCTGAAGATACCTACATTTAGAACTTTCAACTTTTAGTAATTCATCACTATTTTTTATCATCTATTATAACTAATGAACTGTTTTATTAGGTTACATGAGAGATAGCTGCAAGTAATGGTAAGTTGTTTATATAGGAGAGTTTCAATCCATCGCAATCATCATTTTCTCCCTAAAGTTAAGAGTGATTAATACTTATCGCTTTAGCAAATTTAATACTAAGCAATCAAATTAATTAAGAAGTAGCACTCTATTAATTACTATTAAATATGGAAAGTGCAAGCACTGCCAAGAAAGTCTACTGCCTCCACTGCAGCTCCATCAATCCGAAGAGAATTACCTGGAGCAACTATGCGAGACACATCCAGAACTTTCATAGTGAGCGCTACTAATAACTCAAATCAATTAATGGCAAGCGCTAAGTTAAGGAATCCAAGATTTTTATTGATTACGTACTTGAAGAAGATGTAGAGTGTGTTGATGTAGATTCTCAATTATACAAGCTCAGAGGTGAAGTTGACTTGAGCAAATACAAAAGCTTCCTCAAAGATGGTATTGGTACTGGAGAGCCCTCTAAATCAAAGAAAATTGTTTCGTCCACCAAGTCAAAGCATAATCAAAGTTTGAAATTAGCAGAAGTAAGATCAAACCCAAGCTCTGGATTTACATGAAGTAAAAAGCAATTCAAAAGTCTAGGATCAAGCGCAAGGCATACATTTAAAAACTTCGCGATAGCATTGCTACCTTACATGCCAGGTGTGAAGATCTAGAAATAGAAAACAAACGATTAAGATAAACTAAAACAAAGTAATAGAAATAATAGAAAGGTAAGTTATTTGATAGGGTAGCTCCTAATTATATAAGAAATAGTAATTAACTAAATACTTTAGGTAGGTAATAACCTATCTAAAAAGCGAAAAGTCACAAGTTATATGCCAATAGAAAGTTGAAGAAGTTTGGAGCTGAGATGGATTAAAGTGATGAGAGTGAGAGTGAAGACAATTTTATATCCACAAGTATGCCAAAGCAATCAAAGTTTGATGATGCGGTAGATTCTCAATCTTCAAGTTAGAGCAATGAAGTTGACGAAGAAATGAAATAAATAACTTCATAAGCAGACTCAAGCAGCAGCAGAAGGCAGTGAAGATATAGATGAATTCGATTTTGACATTCACTCAGAAGTTGATTGTGTAATAACACCATAGAAGGTAACATCCAAGAAAGATCATAAGCACGATCTCGAAGAATCGACGATTGACAAAAATTCCGAACCTTGGATAGACAATGCAAAAGTTCTAAGTTTGAAATTAAACTCTGAGTCGAACTTAAAGTATATTGGGGTTTTACGCTAAGACTTGTTGAGCAATAATGCAACTTCATACTTCTAGTATTACAATTAGATGATTAAGCTTATCAAACAGGGTGTCTTCTCATTTAAGGATCATGAAGATGATTACGTGAAGACACTTGCAAAGTACTTGAATTTCTTGGGGTTCGTTTAAATTAGAATCATGTACTTGCTTTCAACTAAAGAAGTCGTCTTCCAGATGAAAGATTTGCAAAACGATTTCCAATACAGTTGGATGAAACTTTATTTAGGCCAGCACGCTAAATATAGAGCAAATCACGAATTCAACCTTTTGAAAGATCACAGAGATGCCAAATTCATTCTGCCGCTAGAATCTCTTCTTTGACAGTGATGAGAGCCTTTTCATCTAAAACTTTAAGATCAACTAGAAATGCCAACCTCTTGGGAAATTCCTTATGCATGTACCAAAACTTAAGGAAGTTTTTAGACTTAGGATAGCTCTAGGTGTATGTATTGCAAATATTGAGCTAATGCAGCGAGGTATATTCGCTCCTCATCAAAGTATTATGAGATATCTTGTTGGTACCACTTCATTCAACTTGAGAGTGCTAATAGCTGGACTGGACTTTGCTTTCTTGAAGGAGCGTCTCTTCAAACCTTGGAGTGGGTTCAGCATAACTTCTTCCGACAAATTGCAGCAAGCAGCTAGAGACGACAAAGCTATTCACTAATCTAATGAATACTTGAACAAACCAATTGCTTTCATTCTTACTTAGTGCTAAAGTCAGGATAGGATAATTTGTTTTTGAAGGTTTCTAAAGACGCTTATCTTTCAGATAAAGAGAAAGTTGTTCCAGAGTATGGAAGTTAGTTTAGAGGCTATGGCTAAGTGCAACGACTCTGGTCTGGCAAGATCACTTTAAAGGCTGCTGCTAATAAACTACTAAGCATGATTGAAGATGAATATCCACGACATACCATGCACCTTAAGGATGAAATCGCGTTCTTAAGCAACTGTCAGTGACTAATTCGCAAACTATTAATAATCCCTTCATATGGTGCGTTGGATATTTCAAAATATTTAACATTGTTTTCCCAATAAGACATTATAAAATTAAAGAATCATAATAAAATAGATATTGCCACAATCAAAACCCAAAAACCCTTTCAGTAGTTTGATTGAGTTTTTGATTGATAAAAGCAGACTATTAAGGCATACTTTATTAGGGTTTTATAGGGTTTATGTAGGGGTTTTATGTTTAAATATTAGTAATTTAAGTGAGTATAACAAGCGAGTTTTTAAAATATTTCACACAAACATAAGCTTAGAGTCATGTGGCAGTTCTCTGAATTTTATCTTTCTTAGTTGATGTTTGATTCTTTCTATTGTTTGTTAATTCTCTTAGCTTGGCTTGATAATAGTTGAGTATGCTAGTTCTCTGAGACCTCCATTTATTTTGTTTTTATCGAGATATTGTTTGATTCTTTGTTTAGAATCTCTCTCACCTCTGCAGCTAAAGTAATCGTTTATTGGCAAGGCATGTCGCTCTCTATTATTATTACTGCTAGAGCCCAGATATCCCATTAAGTGTCTCCATCCCTCCAATCCTCTCTCTCTCGGAAATATCCAGGAGTGCCGTATACATTTCCTTATGCAGAGGCTTGCACTCTTTGAGCTCTATAGGAGTCAATAATATAAACTCTAAGAGGCTGAAAGTTCATCATGATATTCTCTGGCTTTAAGTCTCTATGGACATAACCTAGCTTGTGAAGCTCTTCAATCCCTTCAACTATCTGCTATACTATCTAGCTAATTTATCTCTGACATCTATTGTCAGATAAGAATTCTCTGTAAGCCATTTCAAGTAAAGGAAGCCTGAAGGCTACATGATCTTTACCAAGTAAAATAGCATCAAGCTATATGATATGCCTATACTCATTTAACTTTGCCTTTTAAAGAGCATAATATTCATTAGCAAATTCCATTCGGAACTTGTCATCAGCAAGGAAGTAATTGAAAGGATATATCTTATAAGCATATTATTCATCAGTAATGACTCTCTTCTCTACTTTATCTTCAAGAGTGAGGTAGCTTTCTAGGCAAGAAAATAAGTCAATAATTTTTAATATAGGAATCTTCATTGCCTCTATTTTAACCATAATTTTATTGATCTCAGTGACTGGAAAGTTCTTGACTGCTTTCTTCATTTTAACTTACTTCTAGACTTCAACTCTAAGAGACTCCACTGGGTTTCTTGATCTCCTCTTTTAGAGGAATCTATTCCCTGAAGGTGCATGAATAAAGACAAAACTTTAATTGTGCTTTTTCTTTAGGTACACTTTGAGGTCTCTAGTATGAGAATATGGCTTCTCACAGAACTCACAGACATACTTCCCATCTTTCTTTTAATGCTTGAGATATAACCTTGGCATATCGATGTGTATACCTCTCAAGTGTCTCTTATAAGTTGACTTGTAAAGGAAAACTTTATTGCAATCTTTGCATTAACAGTCAACTTTGGCTGGTATTTATTAATGCTCTATGGAGGGTTGTTTAACTTCCTCCTCAATTTAGACAGCTTCTATTATAACCTCCTAATTAACTTATATTAAATCTCAAAGCTAGACTGGTCAAAGTTGTCATAAGTAGGCTCCCACTGAGTCCAAGCGTCTCTGGTCTCTACTTTTCTTGGTTGCTGGAATGATAACTTTTATTGACATGATCCAAGTAATGCCGCTCTTCTCAAAAGGTTAGCGCTCATTTTAGTTTTCTGATATATTTTATTATAATAATGATAAAATCTACATAGATAAACTATATAGTAGAGTAGAAGACACTCAGGTAGATTCTTTGCTGAGAGGTAAGAAAATTAACTAACCATAAAAGACTGTAAGTTGACATACTTTATGAGAATTTTATACATTTTAGTAAATTAAAATACTCCTAATGAAGTTTTGTTTCTCTAGGAGGTCCTCCAAATCAAGTTTGAACTTAATTTGGAGATAAAGTTATTAAACATTTATAAATTTAATATGCTCCTAATTAAGTTTTAACCTTAAAATCTAACTCCTAATAAAGTTTGAACTTAATTTGGAGGACCTCCTAAAATAATTAAACATTATTAGGAGCAATTTAATGGAGAAAGTTTGATAAAAATGGAAATCAATCTGTGAAACTTGGAGCAAGTTTTTCAATGCATCTCCGTATATCTTATCAATGTTGACCTCCAGTAGGTCCTCCCTATTTAGTAGTAAGATTTTAATAAACTTAGAATGGATATCCATAATTTTAAATTTCATTAACATTTCTAGAAAGAGGAAGCAAGATGGAGTCTATGAATGATGCAATGAAGAGAATTTAATCTCAAGATTTAATAGGAAAATTTCGAGTAAAGAGGACCTTTATAGATATTTGGTATAGCAAGGTAAGTTCTTAAGAAAATTAATAAATCCATTATAGTTGGATTGTTCTTGCCAACTTAGGAGGGAACTAAAATCTCATTCTTAAAAGCCTTACTGAGTGAAGAAAAAAGCTTTTAAGTCTAATGAAATTAGGATGATAGAGATACCTAACTACCCTGAAATCAGTGACAAACCTATATGACGATGCTTGAGTGATCCGGACGTAGCTCTCTACCTTCCATCAAAGCTACAGCTCTCTAATAGTTGCCAGAGAGAAACTTCTTCTTTGGTGTTCTTGCAACTCTGAAACCTGAGTACTTAAATGAAGTTATTTAAGAAGCTCACAAAAAACGATACAGCATCTCTCCTGAAGAAAAAAAGAAGCAAGGAATTAAAACAAGTGATACCTGGCTGTAGGAACTTCAAAAGCATCCTTTCATCTCAAGTAAGCTTAGTCTTCTAACTTTATAGAAAAACCTGGTACTGCTATATACTTGATGAAGAGCGCAGCAAATTAAACAGAGAGAGAAAGTCTAAAGTAAAACATGAATTGAGTAAGAGGCTCTTCAAAGATTTATAAAAGCCAGAAGAGATGAACATAGATGCAGGAGCTGCCACTAAGAGAAGAAACATGGGCCCAAGCAAGCCTTAAGAGGAAGAAAAGAAAGAGAAGCCAAATCCCTTTACGGGCAAAATTAATATGTGAACTTATTCATTCATTAAAATCTAAAACTTATTTATATACACAAAATCTCCATTCTCTTGCGCATACTTTAGCTTTATCATCGCTGACTCTCTTAGCAGCACTCTTAATAAAATCGACTGCATCTATCTTTAAATCATGCATCAGATGATAGAGCAGCAATTTCTTATAATGACCTTTCAATAACCCCCAATATAATTCAATTCCATTGAACTAAGGCTGTAAGGAACATTAAATACAGGTGTTATACTTAGCCTTTCATATTCCTTCCTTGAGTCTTTAGTTTTATGAACTGACAAGTTATCAACGAACAGAATAATCTCTTAGTCAGCGTACTTATCTCTGAGTTATTGCAAGAACTTAATATATTATTCAGTCTTTATAGAACGAGGGTGAATAACATAAGTCTCAAGCCCACTATCTTCACTGATTCCACCAAGGATTGCATGAGTTAAACATTAACCTTTTAATCATAAACTTCAATATTACTATACCTCTTATACCAAGACATTGATATAAAGGTATTAAAGGTAAATACAGCCTAATCAGCGTGTATGAACTTTATATTATGCTCTTAAGACCTCTGCATTTAATCGAATATATAATTTAAATTAGCCTTATAAAATGGAACATTAAAGTCAATCACTCTCTTAATGCGATGGACTGTCTTGTAAGATATTCCATTCTTTTTATATATGTCCGCTATAGATTAAGCAGAAATATGAAGCTCAGGAAATTGGCGATGAAAAATCACAGCTAAAAAGGAAAGAGAGAAATGAGCCCAGTATTTAAGAGTCTTATCATTAATTAGATAATCGATATGATGCTGCTAAATTTTAAGGGTCTCTTAGGCTTAGAATTAAGATGCTATCTCTTTAAATTCAATGCTAATAGACAGTGAGACCTCACAGTTGCTGGAGATTTATGGAGTAGCCTTGCTATAGACGTATAAATCAGAACAGGCTTGAGTTATTCACTATATTCATCACATCCATATCGCAACTTAAACAATAAATCTATATACTCACAGTCATAAACAGACCCCAAATCTCGCATATACTCACTTAAAATTCTTATATTTAAACATTAAACCCCTACATAAACCCTATTAAATCCTTAATAAAGTATGCACTAATAGTCTACTTTTATCAATCAAAAACTCAATCAAACTACTGAAAGGGTTTTGGGGTTTTGAGTTTCCGTTGATAACAATATTTTGTAGAAAAGCATAAAAAATGATGCCAATCATATTCATTGTTGTATAGAAAATGGGCGAGATTATAAAACATAAATGAAATCATCTAGAGAAAAAGTGCTCCATTCGAGCTCTTTATTTGAAAGGCATTCTACACTTCTGCACCTTGAAAAGTGCTCACAAGTCATTTGCTCCATCAGTGCGTTGATAACAATATTTTGAAGAAAAGCATAAAAAATGATGCCAATCATATTCATTGTTGTATAGAAATATGGCGAGAATATAAAACATGAATGAAATCATTTAAAGAAAATGTACTCCATTGGAGCTCTTTTTTTTAAAGCATTCTAGATATCTGCACTTTGAAAAGTGCTCAGAAGTCATTGGCTCCCTCAGTGCGTTGATAACAATATTTTGTAGAAAAGCATAAAAAATGAATGCCAATCATATTCATTGTTGTATAGAAAATTGGCAAAAATATAAAACTTGAATGAAATCATCTACAGAAAATGTGCTCCATTGGAGCTCTTTTTTTTAAAGCGTTCTAAACTTCTGAACCTTGAAAAGTGCTCACAAGTCATTGGTTCCATCAGTGCGTTGATAACAATATTTTGTAGAAAAGCATAAAAAATGATGCCAATCATATTCATTGTTGTATAGAAAATGGGCAAAAATATAAAACATGAATGAAATCATTTAGTAAAAATGTGCTCCATTGGAGCTCTTTATTTGAAAGCGTTCTAAACTTCTGCACCTTGAAAAGTGCTCACAAGTCATTGGCTCCATCAATGCGTTGATAACAATATTTTGTAGAAAAGCATAAAAAATGATGCCAATCATATTCATTGTTGTATAGAAAATGGGCAAAAATATAAAACATGAATGAAATCATCTAGAGAAAATGTGCTCCATTGGAGCTCTTTATTTTAAAGCATTCTAAACCTCTGCACCTTAAAAAGTGCTCACTAGTCATTGGCTTCATCAGTGCGTTGATAACAATATTTTGTAGAAAAGCATAAAAAATGATGCCAATCATATTCATTGTTGTATAGAAAATTTGCAAAAATATAAAACATGAATGAAATCATTTAGAGAAAAAGTGCTCCATTGGAGCTCTTTTTTTTAAAGCGTTCTAAACTTCTGCACCTTGAAAAGTGCTGACAAGTCATTTGCTCCATCACTGCGTTGATAACAATATTTTGTAGAAAAGCATAAAAAATGATGCCAATCATATTCATTGTTGTATAGAAAATGGGCAAAAATATAAAACATGAATGAAATCATTTAGTAAAAATGTGCTCCATTGGAGCTCTTTATTTGAAAGCGTTCTAAACTTCTGCACCTTGAAAAGTGCTCACAAGTCATTGGCTCCATCAATGCGTTGATAACAATATTTTGTAGAAAAGCATAAAAAATGATGCCAATCATATTCATTGTTGTATAGAAAATGGGCAAAAATATAAAACATGAATGAAATCATCTAGAGAAAATGTGCTCCATTGGAGCTCTTTATTTTAAAGCATTCTAAACCTCTGCACCTTAAAAAGTGCTCACTAGTCATTGGCTTCATCAGTGCGTTGATAACAATATTTTGTAGAAAAGCATAAAAAATGATGCCAATCATATTCATTGTTGTATAGAAAATGGGCGAGATTATAAAACATAAATGAAATCATCTAGAGAAAAAGTGCTCCATTCGAGCTCTTTATTTGAAAGGCATTCTACACTTCTGCACCTTGAAAAGTGCTCACAAGTCATTTGCTCCATCAGTGCGTTGATAACAATATTTTGTAGAAAAGCATAAAAATGATGCCAATCATATTCATTGTTGTATAGTAATATGGCGAGAGTATAAAACATGAATGAAATCATTTAGTGAAAAAGTGATCCATTTGAGCTCTTTATTTGAAAGCGTTCTAAACCTCTGCACCTTAAAAAGTGCTCACAAGTCATATGCTCCATCAGTGCGTTGATAACAATATTTTGTAGAAAAGCATAAAAAATGATGCCAATCATGTTCATTGTTGTATAGAAAATTGGCGAGAGTATAAAACATGAATGAAATCATTTAGAGAAAAAGTGCTCCATTGGAGATCTTTTTTTTATAGCGTTCTATACTTCTGCACCTTGAAAACTGCTCACAAGTCATTGGCTCCATCAGTCCGTTTATAACAATATTTTGAAGAAAAGCATAAAAAATGATGCCAATCATATTCATTGTTGTATAGAAATATGGCGAGAGTATAAAACATGAATGAAAATCATTTATTGAAAAAGTGATCCAATTGAGCTCTTTTTTTTAAAGCGTTCTATACTTCTGCACCTTGAAAAGTGCTCACAAGTCATTGGCTCCATCAGTGCGTTGATAACAATATTTTGTAGAAAAGCATAAAAAATGATGCCAATCATATTCATTGTTGTATAGAAATATGGCGAGAGTATAAAACATGAATGAAATCATTTATTGAAAAAGTGATCCAATTGAGCTCTTTTTTTTAAAGCGTTCTATACTTCTGCACCTTGAAAAGTGCTCACAAGTCATTGGCTCCATCAGTGCGTTGATAACAATATTTTGTAGAAAAGCATAAAAAATGATGCCAATCATATTCATTGTTGTATAGAAAATTGGCAAAAATATAAAACTTGAATGAAATCATCTACAGAAAATGTGCTCCATTGGAGCTCTTTTTTTTAA
>ARYC01014337.1:0-11573 GCA_000711775.1 Oxytricha trifallax
AATTTATGATTGCTTTCTCCGGTTGATTATGAAGAATTGAAACTTTAAATCAACAGATCACTTAGGCAGAGATTCAAGAGGATATCGGAATCCTAGAATTCAAAGCCGTTGATCCTTCCTTTTGGTGGGGGTATTAAGACACCATTGGAGGCGGTAGTCCTCCTCAATCTATAAATGATGTAATTCGTTATACATTTAGACATTGAGTACGAGGACTACTGAGGAGAATAATTCATCCAAACATTTAGTCTTAATCATTTTTATAGGTAATGCAAGAGAATCAAAAGTGCACTTCGATGAGAGAATGATGATTCAGAGACTTGGAACTTAATTAATCGCAATCTTCAATCATTAAAGGTAATTAGTTTAATTTTTAATATAGGTAATTAAACTAGTAAATGAAATGCGCATTTCAGATTGTGAGCTCTTGAAACTAAATTAAACAAAATTAATTACTGTCTGCGATTCTGCGTAGGTTAGGAAAATTAGGGAATAGGTTAGATTTGTTTGGACTGTTTAATAATCTTTTTACGTAAATTGTTAGTATTTAAACTTTTGCATCATTAAATAAATTGGAGTGGTTTGTTTAATTATCTCAAGTGGTCCTGAGTGTAAAGTATTTTATTATTGTTTTAGATCTATTATTGATGCTTAGACAAAAAGAGATTTTTAGTTTTATAGGAGCAAGTAGTTTTATTAATTATTAGTTACAAATATTATACTTCACTTTTTATTGTAAATTATACTTCAAGTTAGAGCTATTTAAAGCTTAATTAAAGTTTAATTTAAATTAGTTTAAGGTAATTATGATTAATTATACTTAGATGCTTATATATAGTGTAGGAATTACAGATAATTTATATAATTCACCATAGTAGTTTAAAGTGCTCTAATATATAAATCTTTACTCTTAAATCAAACTGAAAAACTGACTGCTCCAACATAATCTTAGGGTTCTGGCATTACATGCGATGTCAACTGCCTCTTCATTTCTTCATCATACTTATTCACAGTCTTTCTGTATTCTCCCTTGATTTAGCTATAAATTGCGCGTAAGCGATAGTTTGAATAGAATAATAGTATTGCTTACTCTACCTGTATAAGACTGTCGTTATCAAAGCTGAAGAACCAACCGTCTGAAGGATCGTCAGGATCAAGATTAATATACTATTAGTGCATGTGTGGATCCTCCTTCTTGAATGGGTATATCCATACGTTATAATAGCCACACCACTTATAGGTTACCACCACAATTGGTTCACTCGGAGCAACCTCCAGAAGTACAACATTTGAAAATCCACTTTGAGGATCCACCTGGAACTTGAAAGTTCGCTTGAAGCGTTCATCGATCACCTATACTTGAGAACCATTACTTATGTTGAAAATCTTGCCTTGTAAATCTCAACGATGTATCCACCAGGTGCATGAGCAGAGTGCTTGAAGGTGAAGCAGTGCTGCTTCGTAAGTTTGCTTGACTTCATTCTTAAGTTTTATTATAGAATTATATGATTATTACTTAATAATAAATATAAAGAACTCATTTAGGTATTAAAGACTATATATTTTACTGATAAGACTACGCTTCGTAATACTTGAAGATCAACCATACTACTCCTAGTTGTGAACAGCCGCTGAGTTGATCAACCAAGCTCTTAAGCTTAAGCAGGCCTATACCTAAAGTCATGACTTCTAACACAATCGGATAAGTTCTTAGTTGTCTCCCTTGTACAGGCCCTCAATCTGAATAGTTCTGATGGTGTGAAAGGCAAGCTGGATGCCGAACACGATTCTGTACTACTCAGCGATTCATCCATGATTTGAAGGACTTGAGTGCCAGTCAGATTCTATCCTGTTTAGTCTGTTATGAATGAGTGCAGCATTAAAAAGGCCAGATAAATACAATTATTATAATTAATTTAAATTATTCGACTTAAGAAAAGCTCAACACTTATTAAAATTGAGCATTGCATATATTAATATAATAGTAAGAATTAAAGCAAAGGTAATTTTCTTATTGAAAAAAATAGAATAACTTGTCAAACGGTAAACACTTAAGTTTTTGGAAAATATACTTGAAATATTATAAATGAAAGAGCAGCAACGAACTTCACTACTGGAGACCAGAATCATCTAGACCATCCTTGTCTCCATCTTTCTTGACGATGTCTGATGAATTTCCTGGCAAAGCCTGATTGTCCTAATCTTGAGGCAATCCTACACCCTGGTCTATGTTGCTGTTGTTTGGTCCTGGTTGATTTCTTAGTTGCTCTTGCTGCTGCACTTACTGCTACTCTTGCTGCTACTCTTGCTGCTACACTTGCTGCTGCTCTTGCTGCTACTCTTGCTGCTCTTGCTGCTCTTGTGGTTGCTCTTGCTTCTGCTCTTCGATCTACTTTTGCTTCTGCTCTTGCTGCTCTTCGATCTACTCTTGCTTCTGCTCTTCGAGCTTCTTCTGAATCTAGAGCTGTTGTGATGGATGATCTTAATCTATTTCTTGTTCTGATTGTGTCTCTTCCAGATTTAGTTCTTAATTTTTCTCATGTTCTTGTAGTTGATCTTGGTTCTGCTTTTGCAGTTACTCTTACTACTTCTGCTCCTCCTCATGCTGTTTCTCTTCCTGAGAAGAAGGAGAGTGGCTACCCAATGCTATCATACCCTTTTCATAATCATCATCATCAACATCTTACTCATTAAGTCCATCTTATTGAATCTCCTCAAATTATTCTTAAGAGGAGTTGGCATGTTGTTAATTCTGCAGGTTGTACTCATTGAACTAAACTTAGTCATCCTAACAGCCAGGGTGTCTTTAGAACGAAAGCTCATACTATGACTGTTGTAATCCTTCATTCCTTTTGTTGCCATCCACTTGCACTTGGGAATCCTGTTGAAGTTGGTTAGCGCTCAAGTTCTTAGAGCAAGACTGGGGATTTGAAAGTGAATTTTGCTATTGTTGGGTCAAATACACGTTTTGATCAGGCTCTTCCACGCGCATCAATAAATCGTCTTAAGAATTTACTTTTGAGGAGGAATTCTGATTAACGGGGTTTTAAATTAATGTTTGCTAGACCAATTCACTGAAAGCAGGAAACTGTCTCTTCTTAACATTTGCCTTTGGAACACCTTTCTTCTTCTGTTTTTTAGTTCTTTTGTGAACCTTTTTGTTTTTGTTTCCTTTCTCGATTCCTTTCTTCTCTACCACCTATAGGGTCTTTTCTTACATCTATAGGGTTCTGGTTTTTCTGGACTTATTATCAGGAACTTATGAATTGTTATTCATACTATTGATAAAGGGGTTGTTTCCACTTCCTATGATAGAATTTTAAGCCAATTACAAATTTTAGAGTTGCTGCATCGAGGCAGAAAGAACATAAGTGGATTTATGGGATTAATTGCAGGGCTTGGATATTATGAGAAAGGTTAAGTTTGCTGTAGGGAGTTATTATAGTAGACTTAACCAGATAGGGGTAGATTTGCAACTGGACTGCTATACATGAGTTCGAGTTCATGCCAATTAGGCCTTATCTCTAATCTCCGATGATACCAAAGTGCTGATTATTTAAGAATTGCATCTTGATTGGGGTTTAAGCAGCAGTTGAAGACACTTAATCACTCTTCTAGGGACTGAAGTAATTGAAGATATTCCCACTTTGATTCTAGAAACCAGGATTCAACTGCCTGGATTGAGCTTGTGGAAGCGCTTTCTAACTATTTTGACTGTACCTATCGTTTTGGCTGAGTCCCTTTTCGATTAAAATGTCATCAAAAGGCTTTTGAATTTGATCAGGCACTTTATGGATTTATTTAATGCAATCCCTAATCATGCTGGGAGTTTGGATCGAGGTGGGTTATGTCTAATTAGCAACACTCTGTGACTAATCTGAATAGCATTGGCATTTTCAGCTTGTTTACGAGACTCATTATCAGAATCAGTTCAACTAAGGATTTATTCTTCCAAAGGCATGTTCTAATCAGTAGCTGCTTTTGATGTGAGACTTTAAGTAAGATTATTGCCTTTCTTAACTTTCTTTGTTTGTTATGGCACGTAAGTTGGATCAGTATGACTATCCACTTCTTCTTCAATGGCAACTCCAAATTTGGGTGCAATAACTTTGAGATTTTTCCTATCATTTGCTTTCTAAGCTTTACTTCTTTATCTAGGTCTGCTAACTTTCTTCTAAGCTTTGGAACCACTTGCATTATTTTGAGCTGGTATGTTATTTGTTGGTCCAAAACCCATAGTTTGTTAAGAGCTAATTTGGGCTGTATGAGTTGAGCCTTAACTTTTTGTAGCAGTGTCAGTAGTATTGGATAAGATATTTTGGATTTATTACTGTTAATAAATTTGGTATTGGTTCTGGTTCATTAGGTTTGCAGGGTAGCTGTTAAGAGATATAGGGCTCTATTAGCATGGAACATTGTAATTAGAAACCAGGCTTGAGTCACGATGTTGACTTAAATCATTTGCATAGTTCTGACTGTATTGATTCTGCTGAGAATAGTTGCACTAGTTTGAGAACTAGTCATTCTATGATTGATTGTACTAGTTGTGAACACCAATGCCAGAAGATTAATATCTATTCTGTTGAATCAGGCCATGGATTTAATTCACCCCTAGTTTGCCAAGAACTGTAAATTGCTGTTCTGATTCTCTGATTTTTGATAGAACACTATTAATAATTAACAACACACTATCCTTACTTGAGATTTGATTGTCTGGTTGAAGAAATGTAAAGAATTGAGGGAATAAGTTTTTCAGTTTTTAAAGCATTGGGCTGATATGAAATTCTTTTTACTCCTCCTTTGTTCTTTGCACTGGTTTTTCTAAAGGTAAGACGACATTTTTAATAATCTCTTGCTGTATGTCATCAACATAGCGAACCAACTAGGTTACGCGAGCAGGCGGGAGTTAAGAAACGTTGGTATTGTGAATAGTGGATTCTTGACTTGTCATTTAAATGAGCAATCTTAAGTCTTGAGGAAGTTAGAGGTTGAGATACTCCAGAGAGTATTGATGCCATTCATCGAACACCTCCTAATTTCTATATGTACAACAAATAAAAGTTCATTGAGCTTACCTTGTAGTGATCCAGTTATACAAGTGAGCATTCTCATTTACCAGTGTGTGATCTAAAGCTTTGATAAAGGCCTGGGTAAATTCTCTTCCATAATTGAGCAATAAATCTGGAATGCCATGCTAAAAGTTTGCACTTTGATCAGTGCTTCTTGTTAAAACCAACATCAAATCGATGATTTATGCTCTGATTTCGATGATGAAATATGGATCATAATTGTAGGGTTTAGCTTCGTTTAGTATGATTCTTTCCTTAAGCTGGTTTACATGATGGTCTATAGAAATTCTATTAGTGAATTATATTACCTGCACAAGATTGAGGGTCTTGATCTTCTTATTGCAGCCCCTTTAGAGTATTAATGACATTCACCAGTTTTGTCATTTCATCAGCTTCTTAAGTAACCATTCTGCATGCATCCGCATCCTCATCTTTGTAATCAACGTCACTACATACTCGTATGTGAGAGCGCTAGACTAAATCATCAAATAATCGAGCTGCCGTTTTAGGTCGACTACAGCATAAAGCAATTCTTTGCCTGAATACCTATAAATTATTAGATGTGTGAAAATCTTACCAGCTAAAGATCCTTTGGAAATTCTCGAGCAAGAATGTGGGTGTCTGTCTTAGCCCCCAAGAATGTAGTTACAGGAGTCAAGTCACGCTCACAGCCATATATTTTGATGGTTAACACAGTCTTGAGTCCTGAAAGAGCCCCATCGTCATTCATCAACTCCAAGATAAACTCATGATCACCTCCTCTTAGTCATTCTCATCCTTGATAATCACTGGAAATCTGGTTACTTTCTGTCTGCTTGACATGAGCAGCATTTGTCCATCTTTGTCAATTCTTAAAACTGCAAAGTGACTTTATGGAATAGGGGAGTCTGCAAACATGTAGATCAGCTCAACTATCAAAGTTCCATGTCGGTCCTCAAAGAAAGGCTTGAATATTTTATTGTTGAGACTGATAAACCTGCAAATACTCTGCATCCTGTACAAGTCGTAATCAAAAATATCTTTTTGAAATAGAAGAGCAACTTTGTAACTTCTAAATTTGCAATCAAATGCACACCAATTTAAGACGGAAGTGAGTGGAAATCTCAGGAGATTTAGGAAGTAATCGTTCAAGAACTATTCAGGTTTCATCTCAAGCAATCCGCAAACCATCATTGAGAATGCTAAAGTATTGGCGAACATACGAGCATCGTTAAGTATAGCCAATAACCCCATAACTTCAGTTAGGTAAAAGAAGCCATTTGGATCATCTCGAAGGGAGCTCTTGAAAATGCAATTGGCGTTGAATACCATTCCTCTATTTCTATTCTAGAAGGCATTCATCTTGAAGCTATTTCTTTTGCATTAGGAGTAGTGAGGAGTATACATAAAGCGATAATCTGATTCTTCAAAGAAGGGAGAGCCTAAGAACTTGATCTGATAGGCACCTTAAAGCTGCTGAGTAATGTGATCGTAACAGTCAAGCAAGTAAGTTTTCATACTACCCAGTTAGTAGATTTAGGCCTCTCTGAAAGCTTTTGGCCTGGCCTTTACGTACTCAAAGCGTAAGAAGGGCTGATCCTGAGGATATTTCAATAAAGCAGTCGAAGTTATCATGTTTCCAGAGGTTTTCATTTGTTCAACTGTGCGTTTGTTCAAAAATTGGAAAGTCAAACGTTTTGGTTTTCTTGAGTGAACGTTTTCTTGGATTCTTCAAGCTACTAAACATCCTCAGTTCCAACGTCGATGGTTTGCTCTTTCTTCTCTGACTTGGATCTCTCTCTCTGGCTTACTTTTGATTGACGGATCTTTACCTACTAGTCTTTGTATGCCTACACCTCAGACTAGAATAAAAGTAAATTTCTATTGAGCACAGTATCATCAAGTTTCACACTTTATTTAAACTTATTAATAAGTTTTTCAGTAGCCTCTTAATCAATGAGTGGGAAGTCTTTAAACTTGCTATTCTAATCCTCAACCTGAGAAGTGAAGACTTTAAAGTAGTCGCCTTATTAACACGATTAGTTATAATTATTGAGAAATTAGCTAATAAACTAGATTATTGAATTCTTTCGTTCATCGTAACTAGTTTTACTCTGAGTTGACAACAGAAGCTAATTCTCATACTTTTACAGAAGTTACTTGGAAGTGTTGCTGATATCCTGTAGAGTTCTCAATTAATCTAGCAGAATACGGACATTGCTGTTTATCAAACTTGATATAAAATCATAATTTGTAGTAACCAGAAGTTGAGATAATTCAGTAGAGAATCTGGTTTCTTATAGAATTTATGAGTCTGTCATTTTTTTGAATGTAGTCAACAAGTCCTTTATTTCGAAAGATTCCGGGTTCGTACCATTGCCTTTTGCATTGGTCTGAGCCGTGTCTATGTCCATCGAATTTGTTGGCTTAAATGGATGAGCTGCCTGCCAAATATTGAGCTTGAGGTTTTTAGCCTTTTTCAATCTGCCGTTTCACGATAAAGTAATTTTTAACGCGCTCTTCGTATTCATTCCTGCCTTCGAAATGAAATTATTGTACAAGTTCAAGCTCAGCCGGGGGGAAGTGCTAAGAGATATCCGCTGATGTAAGCAACATAAATTTTGAGGCTATACTATTGTCTTATAACGAAGTATCCACATCCACTTTAAAATAGGAAAAGTCCTTGTTGAAAGTCGACTAAACATTTTTCATCATAGCAGATGTGGTATAGCCCATGTTTTTCTGGATTTTGTTCATTCTCTGAACCATATCTACAAAGCTCTTAAAATGAGTATCCCTATCAATTGTCAATTTGTACTGATCTTAAACAGAATTTAGTGCTGCCAAATCTTTCAGACTTCCTTAGGTAGCATATTTAGGTTATTGAACTATACAGTCATAAGCTCTCTTTACAATTTTGAAAGTCTAGGTAAACTGATGCTGATCTTTACTAGTTAGCCTGTTTAGTTGAACCATAAGAATCATGCTCAAGTAGTCATCACAGAACAGAAGAAATGTTAACAATGTGCCCTCGAACATTATTTTGGATTAGGATTTGCCTGCCTTCTGAATCTTGATTTGTGTATGATGGAGTATTTGGAATGCACTTCCTCCCTTTTAGAAAATCTCTTCAAGTTGCTATGGGTTGGTCAGATCAAAGTAGAATTTCATTGGTAAGGACACTCTATGAAAAGTGTTATCAATCGGCTCTCGATTGATGTCGTCCGACATTGGCTGCATTGGTAGAATTTTATAAATTAATTATAATTTAATCGTTGTTTTAACAGATAAGTTAATTAAACTATTATTATAAAACTGTAAATAATGAAAGCAACTCAAAGTAAAAAACTCTCATGCCAATACTCCGACAAGGGTTAATAATCTTAGTAAGAATAATCGCTCACCTCAATCGTCAGCGACGATCATCTCAGCCAGCACTCCTTTGAAAGAATTAAGTAGAGTTGAGTCAAGATTCAAGACAAGCAAATCATAAAGTGGGGACCTGTAATTTTGGGGAAGAATTTCGTTCAAGTGGGGCCACCAGCTAAGTATTCGTATAATACGGAAGCTCTCCTCAACTCTGGTGAAGTTCCTCCCCAAGTAGATTCTTTATAAGGAGGGTTAATCATTAAGAGCCCATTGGAAGGTATAGATTCTTACTTGAATGACGTGATTGATATCAAGAGTATGTATGACGATGATTCATTGTGTCAATTTCTGGAGCAGTTCTTGAGTCAATTTCGCATTTCAAAGCAGGTTAGTCAAATAAATTAAGATTTAAGAAACATTCTAATATAATGCTAATTTAGAAACCCCAGTCGATTTAAGAAGGATAGCCAGTGCAGTTGATATAAACAGGTTTACTCTCTCTTATACATAATAGAATGTAGCTAAACCATGGATTACCGAAGGATTGTAATCCATACCTAAAACCTTGAGAAGAAAGCTTGCACATAAACGACTAGAGATAGTAAGAATGTATATGGAAGATTAGTTGAAGCCAAAGTAAATATCGAAGAAGTTGCGAGTGACAGCAGAGTTTGTATCAAGAACTATTGAGAAGTTTAAGCATGAGTTGAAAAACAAAGTATTGCATCCTTAAAAACCAAAAAACCTGGCAAGAGAAGGGAGAGAGATAATGAGCAGCTGGTTGCTGCAGTTGGCGAGTGTATAGAAGAAATCGGGATTTACTAGTGTACAGGCAGAAATATTCATAATCAATTGTAAGAATTGAAGTTGAACTCACCATTAAAGTATGATTTCAAAGTACCATGCATCTCAACGATTCATAAGATTCTCAAAGAGCAGTTTCATCTGAAGTTTGGCAAGACAGAGTCAGCGAATGTCAAATACAGAGATCCTGCTTATAAAAGCAAACGCTTATGGGTGAGTCGAATTTTATCATAGTTTCTAAGAGAGGATGCAGTAATTATATCAGTGGATGAAAGCAACTTCAGGTCTGACAACTTGCCCCCTAAGCAGTGGGCCCTAAATTAGAAGAGTATTCTGGGTAAGAGAAGAATAACGAAACCAGAGTGATTGCAGCCAAGAAGCACAGTAGAATCATAGCAGGCGATAAGGATTGCAGTATGGAGGGATGCCGCTTGGAAAGCAGTAGGATCATTTATACTTTTCAGAATCATCGAAAGAGTTGGATGCAATCTCATTTATAAAATCCACTCTTCAACCACCTTAAATAAGTTCATAAAATATTGGACTACAAGATGCTAAAAAGCTTACATAAACAAGCATCCAGCCTTCAACAAGTAAATTAAAGGCAAAGTCGATTTCGAAGCCCCATTCAGGTGCAAGTAGTATGAACCAATAGTGAAACCAATCAATTTTGCAGAAATCGAACATATCATCAAGCAGTTCCAAAGTAAGCTACTCATGATTAATTGGTATAGAACAACTCAAAGAAAATAAGTCAATCTTTAAACTCCACCTCGCTATACAATGAAATCAGCGCATCAATAGCCTAAAGACTTGTCTCCTATACCAGAAGTTGAAGATACTCCTTGAAATCAATCAAGCACTTTGAAAAAATTCAGGAATTTGAAGCTGTAGAGCAGTACCAAGAAAATCACTTCTGATTATGAGCAGATAAAAAGGATTCACTCAGGCCTCACGCCTTTGATTGATAGAGTGTCAAAACTAAAGTTGTAATCGACCTTAAAGAAATCGAGCAGTTCAATGATGGGTTAGAGGTAAAGAGAGGTGATCTAACTAACTCCAAGAAAGCTGTCGCTATCAGTTTTAAGCAGTTCTAATGTTGATGAAAATAAGTACAAAAGATTGAAAGTGGTTGTTGATGGAAGTTAGCTTAGGATAGTCTATTGTCAAATGAATGAATCGCTGTTTAAGTGAAACTATACTTTCAGTATCAGTATGAGATACTCTTGATCATGGTAACTCATAAAAGTGAGAGAGATGCAAGTCGTCTCCTTAACACCTGTAATCATGCAATAATTTCAACAACCATTTTAAAGAAGATACCCTGAAGATACCTCAAGGTTGTATGGTTCCACCCCTCAGGTTGCATGGTTCCACTCAAAGGTTGTATGGCTCCACCCTAATGTTGTACGACTCCAGGTTGTACGGATCCCGGTTGTATGGATTCGAAGCGGGATTGTATTGAGTACTCCAGAGATTGCAGTGGTTCCATTTTCCTATGGTGGTTGATGATGAATCCATTTACTGAGGTGCAAAATTAAATTTTAGCTCTATTGCTTTGATTCACTTCTGTAAATAAGGTAGGACTTGCTGCTTTCGCTCCTCCCCCCATTCATAACAACACAATTGAAAGTCCAACTCTCATATTTAAGCTAATCAACTTTTCTTATAGATGACTTATCTCAAAATCAAAACCAATTTGAAGAATCCAAGGAGTATAACAAACCCCATTCATAGATGATAAATGAAAGGCAGCTTGACTAACCTTACAAACCAATCTTTCAATATCGACAGGAGATGCTTTCCATTTTATGTAATTATGGTTAGAAAGCCAGGCAGTTGTCAATTGCAAAGCAATAAGTGAAGAGACAATAATATTCTATGGGTTTGATAGCTGCAATCGCAGTTGACAGAGTGGTCTCCACTCAAATAATTGAGGGAGCTTTTGATTCAGTGCTGTTTGAGAACTTTATATGTCAGACGCTGAGAAGTATAAGAACTTACAAAGATATATGCAATAAGAAGGTGGTGCTTTTAATGGATAATGCCATAATTCACAAGTATTCTGAGATGCTTGCGACTGCTCGTCGCTTCAAAGTCAACTTACTCTTCAACGCAGAATACTCGCCCTGGCTCAACCCAATCGAACAGTTGTTTGCTGACATCAAGAAGAACCTCAAGCAGCAGAACATCAACAGCAAGTAAGCATACTCTCATAACAAACTTATAGAGTGCAGCTGGTCAAGCGCATCCAAGAAGTAATCAAAAAATGAGCGAGGATGATGTTCGAGGACTATGGGCATTCAGTATCAAGAAATGGATACATACTCTGAGGTATGGCTTTGTATGAGA
>ARYC01014338.1:0-11614 GCA_000711775.1 Oxytricha trifallax
CAACTTTGATGATTAAAAATCCAGCAATCCTAAGTTCTGTGAAAGACTCTCACTCCAATGGTGTTGGGGTACACACCCCGAAGGCCGAAGTGGCGTAAGACCTCTCAGGCTGTATCCTCGCCGAGGGCTTTGCAGGGCTGTTGCTGGTACTTCTACTACTTAACTTAAAGTAAACTTAGAGCTGGTCTGAGCTAACTTACTTACTCAACGTTACTCTGTTACTTGAGAGGATACTCTGGTATTGGTAAGTGATATTCACACTCTTAACTACTTCTATAGGTCAACAGCAGTGAGAACTCGTCTCAGCAGGTCACCTTTACTTCTAGTTGTTTGTTGGTTGTTTGTTTTACTTCTTGTCTTCGTTGCCCAAGCTAAGTGGTGGCCGGGTTAATACCTGGCTCACAGTGTTTTAGTTGTTTGTTAGTTTCTAGTTTAAAGTCTTTAGGGTTTTTGTGTGGTGGCTATGACCTGACTCTGACAGCCATATTTATCTGTCGAGGGGTCCTCTGGCCAGGGCAGCCAATCTCTGGTGTTTATTGCACTGGGGAAGGGTTGCTTGGAAGCAATCGAGCCTCAGCGAGGCATGTTTGAATAGCTATTGTATGTATTAATTTTAAGTAATATTCTTCACTTTAAACTTAGAATCCAAGCTTTGGCCTGACTTTTGGGCCAGTGTACTGCCCTCTAGGCTTACTCTATCACCTCTTCCCTGTCCTAATGTTGTTGTCATATCAAAGGCACCAATACCTAGTTATCTTAACAAAATTTCCGAAATTCAGGTGGAGGGGTCGTAAAGCTAGCCAAGCCAAAGTGCTGTTCTGGAAAAGTTCCATAATCTAGGTCTCAAGGCCAAAGAAGACCAAATAAGACCCCATCTGCCTGGTATTCGAAGCCTAGCATCTCCCCTATTGCTTGAACTGTCCTATAGTTACATGTTATTAGTAATGAACAATGCTATCAATGACTATGATCAATTACCCACCATAGAGATCACATGAGCCTGAGTTGGACTGGACTCAAGGGGTGAGGAGGAGGCAGATTTTTGAAAATTTCAAGGCCAAAATGGCCGTTAGGGCCGCCCTGACATTTCAAGATCGGATATAGCCACTCCCACCACCAATCGGCTTCTTTCCTTCCATCTCGTCGATCTAGACTGTATTAGCGATGTTGGGTTGGGATGGTGGGATAGGGAGGAGATTGGAAAATAATTTTTGTAAAATCATATAAGTCATACTCTATAATCTGTAAGGGGTATTACTAGTAGTTTTGGTTCTAGCCGATAATATTATAATAACCCCCCCTCTAAATCCGCGGTTCCGACCACTTTTTCTTAGGCAAATGGTATTAGTAATGTTGCAAACCATCTTCCTGATTTTTAGAAATAGGTTTGGAAGTGATCTGAGAGGCCAAGTTGAAATCCAAAGTGCATCCGCAGGAAATGAGGAGGGTCATTAGGACTTGAGGTCAGATCGGAAATTGGAGGTCTAGACCTACCGATCTAAAAGGTTGGTTTATAGAATTTCACTTGACCAAAGCAATCACTCTTAAACTTTGAATTTAAATGTTTACTTCAACAATTTTGATACACATCGATCGAGCATGCTCGCCAACGTCAATGTAAGCATATCAAGTTGTAGTAGGGGTGTTGGGGTAGGAGGATTTATTAAAAAGAGTGAAATATAATAAGATTTTATTGATAAAGTTATAATTTATATTTAAATAAAATACAAACTTAAACTATACAAATCATGTTCCTCTACTACCCATACTCTAAGTCTATTCAACCCTACTACCTCTGCATCAATAGATGTCTATACGTCTTTACATTCCTTGACATCATGCAATGAGTCTATATAACCAGGTATACTATTTACACATATCAACATTAACACTACCTTACCTTAGCTTTATACACAGTTGTGTATGAAATTTTACTACAGTGTGGCAATATTAACTTACGGTACACTAGATCGCTTTAGTATACAAGTAAGTAATAACACATGGCCTTAAACTATAATTTTAATTTAATATAGTTTAAGATTCCTTACCTCCAGAGCAAGTAGAAGGGTAAACCATAGAGTGCAGTATCGTAAAAGTAAGAATACATTTTATATCATTTTACAAGGTATATTAACGCTGCTAGTCAATCGTAACAAACATAGTGTGGGATCTGTGGAAAGAGTCTACTCAAGAGAACTCTAAAGAGACACATAGCAACCTAACATGCTGTAAATCATGAGTTAGAAGAACAGAAGTTAGTATAAGCATTAGGTGAAGAGCGAGATAAAAAGCAAGAGGTGTAGTAAATCTTGGAACCCATAATGCCAAGAGACGAGAAACATTAGAATGTTAAAGCTGCAAAGATAGTTGCTCAGATATAAGAGATTGATAAGAGCGATGTATTTAACTTCCCAGAGAAGTCATGGGAATTTAAGCAGCTGCATCTCAAGGTGAAGCCTCACTGGAAGATTCTTAGCACACTCAAACCATTGCATGATGTTCCAATCCCAGCCAAGCCAGTAATTAAATTCTATACTAAATAGTTTAGGTGTGTCTGCAACACCAGCTGCTTGCAAGAGGTGAGATTCTCTAAGGAGTGTATTATGAATTGCTGACACTAGACATGAAGCTCTTTCCAGATCAAATTTATGTTTTGAAGTCTTTAGTATATTCACAAACCATGCTTAGTCTATTAAATAATAGAATCAAAGAGCAGTCCTTAAGTAAGATACATATGACTAACCTTATTTTCAATAGAATTTGTGAACCCCAAAGTTATTGGATTGATGTAAGAGACAAGGCGTTCTATCTTTGAGTCTTACCTTAACAGTCAACTGGTTAGGTGCGTCAACAATACTTTCGCAGCGTTTCTTGACGAGGTCAACCCAGACTGTGCAGAGGCTCTTGAAAATCTTAGGACTAATGAGAAAATTGACATTGATATTTTTGATTTCTTAGGCTGCTCTAAGTTCAATTTCATTCACTCTAAAATTCATATCCACTGGAAGCCTGGTACCTACAGAGAGAGACCTCGCAAGGGTTTGTTACCTTATCAGCCATCATCAAAGTAAATTTAGAATGCCAGGAGCCTGTTCGAGCAAGGATGGTACATAGCAATGGTGTTTTAGAGGCTCGTCAACCATTTCATGAGCTTCTCATACAAATCAACATCGTTTTAGCATCAATGCCTCATCACATATCTCAAGCAGTGGTTAAATGAGAACAAGTCTCTTAGAGCGTACCACATTAAGACCAGTAAGGGAGAGGAACTTTCTAGCTATCGCCAAGAGATATGAGAACTTGATATGCCACTTGCTTCACCCCAAAACTAAAATCCACAAAGGTACTATACAGTATCTCAAGATTCAAGTTTCAAAGAAAGCTAACTAGTGCAAGACTAAACCCTAGAATTTACTTCCACCCCACCTGTAGCTTAGAATGGCAAGATTGAAGAAGGCTCTCAACATGGAAACTGTGATGAGATCAAATTGCTTTGACAATGCCACTGCCTACCTGATTGTGAGGGGTGACAAGGAAGAATGGATCTACGAGTGAGAGTGATTTATGTTGAGTTCGTGATGTTGAAATTTAAATTCAGAAAGTTGAATAATTAATGTCATATATTCCTTACCTCTATCAACAGTCTGCATACCCATCTCACCGTATTCATTAGTATCGAGTCTTGTATATTTATTTATATTTTATTTTATTTCAAAACCCCAAAATCCCTACTTGCATGGAATCAAAGTCGCAGTATATAAGCAATGAGGAATAGTCAGTTAATTCTTCCTATCATTACAGTTATTAGTCAGAATCAATTCTGAACTATGGGTTTCTAAGTAATCAACAGTTCGAAGAGATCAAGACGAGTGCGCTGAAGCCATAGTCAAAGACTGTGCTCAAGTGGACACCAGTGGTGCTGGGCACCAACTTCCCCTCCAACCCCAAACCAGTGAAGCTCACTTACACTTCAGGCACTCTCCTCAACAATGGGCAGGTGCCACCTTCGACGATGGGCATACTTGGTGGGCAAATCATACGACTGCCCTAGGAGAACGTTGAGTGAGCAGTGTCGTCGTTGGTTGATGTTGAAAGTTTGGCAACCGATGACCAGCTGTGTTATGGCCTCGAGAAGTACCTTCGCATGATAAGAAAGCCATCGCAGTCTTCATCATAGAGGAATCCTAATGTGATGACCAAGAACCTGTAGATCAAGCAGAGTGATGAACTGTGGTAGGGTCTGCAAGACTTCATGAAAGAGCAGAGTGGGATATTGATTCTCTCAATGGGGAATATTCAAACTATGAAGCCATGAATTGATCATCAAAGAACCCTTATCTCAAACGAAGAGACGCGAAGCTGGCATTGAAGAAGATCTCAGTAGTACAGCACTACAAGGTGGAGGGCATGAAGCCCAAGGACATTGCGCTTGAGATGGTTGTGGATCGACGATTTGTGTACAAGGCCATTGAGAAGTTCAAGTTGGAGGTGGAGCACCGGGTGCTCAATCCGAAGCTAAATCTGAAGAATGGGAGGAAGAATACGCGGAGCAATCCGCTGTTGCTGAAGGCGATTGCTATCGTGCTCTAACAGCAGGGTATATACAAGATCACTGGCTGGCGCCTGCATCATAGCCTGCTTGAAATGCAAAGTAAAGATTAGGAATTCAAGAACCTCACAGTGCCTTGCGTTGCTACCCTCTTGAAAGTACTGAAGGAAGTTTCCACTTGAGATTCGGCAAAGCCCAGAACGCCAACGCTAAGTATAGAGACCCATCATTCAACGAGAAGAGGTTATGGGTATCCAGACTGCTCGCACAGCTATTCTTGGAGGATGCAGTGATCATATCAGTGGACGAGTCCAACTTCAGGAGCGATTACCTGCCGACCAAGCAATGGAGTTTCAATTCAGCTGCCCTTCACAAGGAAGGTCGTGGATGCGACTCCTCCCTGACGCCTGCAGTTGGCAAGACCGAGGTCCTCGTCACCGACGATGTCATACAGTATGCTGAGATGCTGGCTGGCTACCCCAATAGAGAACCCGGCATGTCGACTGTCACTGGGGTCAGAGAGCAGGATCAAATGAGGGAATCAGATATCGCACTTTTGCAAAGCCAAGTTTTAATTCATGACGAAAGAGACCTGAAACTTGAAAATCGAAGACCCCAAGCAATTCTGGGAACCAGCAGGTGAGTATTGCTATCGTTGCCTAACCGATTGAGTATAGTGTCGTCAGCAGCTCCAGATGGGGTAGTCAAGATGGGTAAGGTTTCAACTTGGGTTTGGAGGACCATGTTAGTAATACTGAACGATTAGTGACTGGATCTGGAATTGTTCCATCGAAGATCCCAAGGCCAAACTCGAAATCGATCTTTGCAAAGTTGCGCATGAAATCTTCCACCCAGGAACAGCATATCCTTGATAGCAGGGAGCAGAGCATTGCAGCCACCCCTGTCAATTGCAGTCATAAATATAAGTACACTCAGCTGTCACCTATCTTGGAAGCCCCAGAGGGCAGTGCTTAATACTCATCCTTATAGAAGCGCTTCGACGGCGATCAGAATATAGAGCTCTACCAAGAAGCCTTCAAGCCAACCATAGACCCCTCTGAAATCGGCTTCCACTCTCAATCCATTGGTTCAGAACCTAGCCAGCCTCCGGCTGTAGTCAACCCAACGTAAGGGCAGTGAGGTGATCAATGTAACAAGCCATGACAACTGGACAGCCATAACACCCAGACGCTTGCAGCTGTCCAGCAAGGCAGTGAGCAGCAGTAAAGTCACAGTGAAGCAATAGGAAAGTAAGCTTAAGCTATACGATTTCATTCTAATTTAGTTGGTACTAAGTTAAGTCTACCCAACAAGATGAATAACCAAGCACCAATAGCAGAATCTGGCAACCTCGATGCTCAACCATCGCAACATTATACTCCCATCGCAGCAGTCAGACAGCAAGTCAGCCAGAGGTTGGGCACTTATGGCACCATGGCTAGGAATCTCTCAATCACCAAAAGGAATCCACCAAGAGGCAGCAGTTCTCGATGAGCTTCGTGGCAGCCATCACTAAGGACCAGCTGATCTCCAGCCAAGTCATCGAGGGAGCATTCGATGCCGTGCTGTTCGAGAACTTCCTCTACCACACCCTTCGCCAGCTGCGCACCGACAAGGATCTTGGCCTGAAGAAGATCGTGCTGCTGATGGACAATGCAGTCATTCACAAGTACTCTGAAGTGTTGGAGACTGCCAGGAAGTTGAAGGTGACTGTGCTATTCAATGCCGAGTACTCGCCATGGCTCAACCCCATCGAGCAGCTGTTCTCATACATCAAGAGGCATCTCAGGCAGGAGCAAGCAGACAGCAAGTAAGTGTAGTAATGGTAACTTCCTATAGGATTCACTTGGTTAAGAGACTCTCCCAGATCCTGAAGGCCATGACCAAGAGTGATGTCAACAAGCTCTGGGCGTTCAGCGTCAAGCAGTGGTGCACCACCATCAGACATGGGTTCGTCTGAGTCAACCATCAATGACCATGAGTGGAGTCGCAGATGCTCTGGCACCAATCAAGACAAGCATCAATAGCAGTTGAACAGTTAAATTAATTGATTAAAACTTCCCTATTATATATCACGCTTTTAAGTTTAAGTCTAAACTAATCAATCGTCAAACTATCAAAACCTCTCTCACCTTCGCGCATTGCTGAGGTCAAGTCCACCAACACCCCAACGATGGTCCAACTGCTTGAGCTACCAATGATGGCACTGATGGATCAAGGATGGAGCAATAGATTTTAGATCTAGAAGATGAGATTAGATTGCCGATTGGCCTCAACTCAAGCCTATCGACGACGAATCGACATGAAGTGGGCATGCCAGATCAACGCCAATTGACGATGTCAAACGACCATGTAAATCATCGAATTCTTGCCAAACATCTAAATCAAGTACTTAGTTGTTCAAGAAAAAATTGGGGTTTATACTATGATGCTGAACACTAAAATCAACAAAATTTGTAGTAATAAACACTCAATCAACACAATGGTTCCTATAATTTGGTCATAATTGAATATTTATTTTATTTCTCAGATTTCCTATTTTTACGTATTTTAGCAATAATAAATAATTCTAAAATTAAATAAATTTGAATGTTTATAAAATTATTCAAATTGTTTTAATTTTGTGTATAAATTAGGTAAGTTATTTTTATAATAGGTTGAACCCTGACTTGAAGGAGGCTATATCATAGAATTAATCATCTATTTAACTTCCTATCGATTCATATTTGTTAAGCTTTTCATATTTAATTGATCATTTGAGTTGATATGCACGTATTTATTGAGGGGTTTAATGCTTTCTAATGTTAGGCAGCAGATTACAGTTTACTGGTATATAATTAATGATAAGAAAGGAAAAGGTAATTCATATACTTGACTAAATTTAGTATCGGGACATTCTTGAAGGATCTAAACGCCTGGTAGGTTTGCTCTATTTCAATTTGCTTAAAAGCCTGATTTTGTGTTGTTAATGGTGGCTGTTGTCTATTGCTAATAATTTATTGATAATTGTTACTAATTTTTCCCATCTTCTTATGCATTTGATGCTTCTCTGAGCTAGCTAACTATTGCCTGTAAGTTAGCAATTGATGATGGTTTGCTGCTGTCGCTTTGCTATTAGAAAACTACCACTCTTTCTATAGGGACTACTGGTTTATATTAGTTTATTACCTCTCTATTCTTTAAGTTTGAATTTTCTTGATTGGATGAAGAGGTTATACCGTTGTTACTTCTTCGTTGCTTTGTAAATCTCTCTTATTCATTTGGGTGAAGTTTTTTATTTGTTAAACGCTACTGTTATTTGTGATGTTACTGGAAATAGGGTTATTGGGTTATTACAAACTAATTAAACTTACTTAACTCTTATAATTATTACTGATCAAATTATTGCAAATGATAAAAATTATGGAAGTTATTAGGGATTAAATGAATTACTTAAAGCCTCTAATATTTCATTTAAATGTCAAAGCGTTAAAAAGGTTGTTCTAATTAATATTTCAAAACTAATTAAATTTACTTTAAGAAGAAAAAACATTGTCTAGATCTTAATGAGATTAATTATACAGGACAGTAAATCCAGTTATTTTATTTACCTATAAAAAATGTTATAACAATTAGTTATCATTTAATTCAGCATATTCTTTCTAAATCAGTAATATTATGCAGTAGATGATTCTTCATGCAATCCAAGTACTCTTAATTATCTTTTTTGCTAAAGTGGTACACTTTCGTATTATAGCTGATATCCATTATTTTAGCCAGATGCGATTTACTTCTCTAATTATTGATCAAGACTCACCTTTTAGTTATATTGCTTTGAATCTCCTTGTATAGACTTCCTGAATTATTATTATTATTCGCTGCTTAACTGTTGAGTTGAGTGTTTCCAGGCATCATATTTAGTGGAATTAAGGGGTAATCTCAGTCTTTCTACTGTTGGGTTTTATTAGACACTTAAATCTGACTATTCATTATCATTTTTTATTGAAACTATGAGAGATTATTATTGGTGAGCTGTGGACTAGGGTAGCTGTGTTTAAAACTTGCTTAATTGAGAGTCTGTGATTAATATGGGTTATTATTATGGATGCTATTTTAGTAAATCTAATTTACTGTCTTATCCTAATGGTTAAAGTTTTACTCCAAGTCCCATATTAAAAATCCTAAAGATAAAAAAGAAAGTTTTTTTTTTAATTTTGCTTGGTGCAGCTTGGTTAAATGAGTTAACTTTCAATTAATCCACCTCGATTCACCTATTAGGTGCTGTTTTTATTATACTTGAGAGATTGGATGAGAGAATCTACTGAATATTTAGATTACTTTTCAATATAGATTTCCGAGTTGATTAAAGCCTATTGCTGCTTAGTTCCCTATTAACCTAGATTTGTTACTTATTATTAAGAAGCCTATTAGTATTATCCCGTAACATTAGATCTACTGTATTATGGTAGAGATTGAGATTATCCTCGAGCCTAGGGCTACGTCAATTATTATTGATATTACGGTGGTTGCTTCTAAGAGTTTAAATCTCGTTATTTCCAAGTTTGGGTTTTTTGAGTGTGACTAAGTTATTATTACATTCCTTAATTTTGGCTGCTATAATATCATACAATTACTAGAAATTTCAGTTAAATTATAACTGCATTAATTTATCTTGCGAATTATTTGTACTTCCCTCGTTTTGTTGTAGTGAGGACTTTTTATGGACAAAACACTCTGTAGGGTGTTTAAGCTTACTATTAGGGTCCTTCATCATTCGGGATGATCCAATGTTACTATGAAATTACTCCCGTTCCTGCAAATCCAATGTACTGGTAATTGATATTTGCAATTCCTACTGCTCCTATAACGGAGTTTGCTGATGTACTTGCTGTTCCAGGCTGTTAAAGTCTTTCTAACCCTAAACCCCAAGAAATTCCGTTTCCTGTTACTTGAGAAGTTAGTTAGTCTTTTCTATCAGTTTTGATATGACTCAGGGCCTTGCCTGTTTCTCCGAAGTTTTCAACTTATCCTTCCCAGACTGAGGTTATACGTTTGTCTAATTTCTAGGAATCCATATTCGCTCTTTATAGCTACTCACTAAGCTATATTTGTTATGATCTTGTTAAGTAAGATTGCTAGGTTCGAGGAGGCTAAGCCAATGACGAAATGTTTGCTACTCTACCTCCGTTACCTATCGTTTATGCTATTGTATCTCTAATTGCTTGTCTTCTCGAATGTCAAACTAAGCTGTCTCTTTTCCTGCCAAGTTCTTTATAAAATTGCACTAATAATTTATACAATTGAAGTATGCGTACCTGTATCAAGCATTCCTCTACTGATTTCAGTGCAATTTTTGAACATTTAGTTTTCACCTTTATTTTAAACCTGATTTTATTCATTCAGCATAAATTTTGTGTATTGCCTCTGATAATTCATAGACATCGATCCTGTTTTATACTATAACTCTTTTTGTTCTAATTAAACTTTAATTTCAAATATTTCATATGTTTATAATTAAAACTAATTCAATTTACTTTCCCTGATTTCTCTAAAGCTCCTATTGATGTAATTGTTTAACGTCATTCGAGTAAAAACTTAGCAAGCTCAAACAAATCATCCTTGAGATTAAATAATAAATTGTTTTGCATGTTATTAGATTGCCTACTTTAATTATTGATTTGAAGTCCATCCAATCTTTACTATTGTAAAAGGATCAAAACTTTAAACAATTTAGATTTAATTAAAATTAAAATACTTTATTTTTTTATAAAAAAACAAAATCAACATTTCCTCAGGAGAATTGTAATTATTTTATTCTTTAACTTTACTACTTCTGTATTGCATATTATTGCTAAAACTCTAACTTACTAAAAGAAAATTAAAATGAATATGAAGATATGCTAAAAATCTCCATGTCAAATACTTTCTATTTGATTCCTTGAAATAATTATATTTTATTTTTCGAATTGTTGCTTTAAAAACTTTATTATATAAATTATATCATCACTTAGAATTTTTTAAGTTAATAAGAAGCAAGTTTCTCTCACTAACAAGGAAAACATACCTTATTTAGAAAATACGCTCATTCAAATACTAATTTTTTATATTTTCAAGCCAAATTTTTTAGTGCAATACTAGTATATGCAATTGGATGCTAATTACTTTTATAGTTAAGTTTCATATTCTTGATATTCTTATGAGTAATTAAATCATCCCAGAGTACATTTTAGTTTTAGATTAATCATTAATGCCTGAGGCAGACAAGAGTCTTAATATAAATTTTATGTTTATTATTGGTCTTGGTTTGCAACCGGTTAGGAAGAATTAAGGTGTTGAGAATTTAATATCATAAGTTGAGCTTTATCATTTAAATTGCTATTTTACAAAATTTAGGGAGTCTAAGACCTATCTCCATTACCAGACTAATTTCTTAAATGCTATTACTCTTATTAAATTGGATTATTAAGAAAATTATTGTATTACACTTAGTGTTTACTTGATAAGATAGAGGTTGCCTAGTTATTCTATGATCTTTATTTCTCATTAATCTTTGAAGCATTTGATTCATTATGTTTGCTCTGCTTGCTTTAAACTTGTTCATTTTGACTTAACTGTACACCATTATTTTTGTCATTCTCATTTTCTGATTTTAAAACTTGACTCTCTTAATAAGCCACATTTCTTTTGTTACTCAAGCAGTAAATTCTCTTAGTTAATTTGTAATGATACACTCTTCTCATTTGAGCATTTTCATCATATTAAGGGGGTTTTATGGGCTTTCTAACTGGCTGAAAATGTGGCTTGCAATATCTACTTGAAAGCGAATTCACAATAGTGTCTTTGTTTCCTTTGAATAGGCTGAATTAATTATGCTTTAAATGGTTGTACTGCTTCACATTAATTTTATAAGAATTCTTACACTTTTTGAGATAAAATTCAGGATTCAAAAGGTTTATACATTAAAAAATTAATTTGACATTTGGGTAAATTTCCTCATAAGAATCTAACTCCTCAAAGAGCTTGACTACAGATCTAATATGAAATGACTGATCGATAGTGTTTGAAACTAAAACAAGCTTTTTCTTT
>ARYC01014346.1:0-10780 GCA_000711775.1 Oxytricha trifallax
GATATATCCTTTCAATTACTTCCTTGCTGATGACAAGTTCCAAATGGAATTTGCTTATGAATATTATGCTCTTTAAAAGGCAAAGTTAAATGAGTGCAGGCATATCATCTAGCTTGATGCTATTTTACTTGGTAAGATCATGTAGCCTTCAGGCTTCCTTTGCTTGAAATGACTTACAGAGAATTATTATCTGACAATAGATGTCAGAGATAAATTAGCTAGATAGTATAGCAGATAGTTGATAGGATTGAAGAGCTTCACAAGCTAGGCTATGTTCATAGAGACTTAAAGCCAGAGAACATCATGATGAACTTTCAGCCTCTTAGAGTTTATATTATTGACTTCAACAGAGCTCAAAGAGTGCAAGCCTCTGCATAAGAAAATGTATACGGCACTCCTGGATATTTCCCAGAAAGAGAGGATTGGAGAGATGGAGACACGTAATGGGATATCTGGGCTCTAGCAGTAATAATAATAGAGAGCGACATGCCAAGAAACGATTACTTAGCTGCAGGGGTGAAAGAGATTCTAAGCAGAGAATCAAACAATATCTCGATAAAAATAAAATAAATGGAGGTCTCAGAGAACTTCCATACTCAACTATTATCAAGCCAAGCTAAGAGAATTAACAAACAATAGAAACAATCAAACATCAACTTAGAAAGATAAAATTAAGAGAACTGCCACATGACTCTAAGCTTATGTTTGTATGAAATATTTAAAAACTCGCTTGTTAAACTCACTTAAAATACTAATATTTAAACAAAAAACCCCTACATAAACCATATTAAAACCCTAATAAAGTATGCACTAATAGTCTACTTTTATCAATCAAAAACTCAATCAAACTACTGAAAGGGTTTTGGGGTTTTGATTATTTGACAAGAATATATAACTATAAGCTATTGTAACGAGGATCTAATACTATACTCATTTAGTCTTATTATTATAAGGTTTAGTCAAAGAAATTAGGGGGTTTAGATTTGTTGAAAGAATTAAATTATTCATTCTTGTCAATTTGCTATTATTTCATCAGACTGTTTTAATTTGAAACTTGATGTTGATTGGAATTTGGATCTGCTTTAGAAAAAAATTAATTAAAATTTTACAACTTTAAGAGAAGCTTGGACACTTGACTATGATTTAGTAGGGGATTTAATATATTATTATTTTTTTGCTTACTAAATAATAAAAATCAAAGATTTACTGGTTGCTTTGGGACCAAGACAAAATATTCTTCTGAAGATTGAAACTTTATTCGATTCATCAGGTTTCTACTTCACTTTTCATATTATTTTATAAGATTCAATTATAATAAAATTATTTTTTTAAAGATTATATGAAAATACTTGAACCTGTTAAGGTGTTTAGCTCTTAGATATACTTTATCTCATATTAACATTTTGTGAATTTTTTTAATGATTTTATAACGGCAATTCTTATGGAGGGACAGATATGGATTTCCTCTACTCAGGGAGCCTTTATGTTTACGTTTTTCTCATTTAGTTTTATTAAAAATCAGATTTTTGAGCATTGATTTTAGCTTAATTTTTACTGCTTGGAGACTTCTTTTGTTCTTCAACTTATTATAAAAGTGACATTTTTGCTCTATTTAATATTGCTTGAACTGATTGAGGCACATCACTTTCTAATTTCACTTTTGTTTCTGGTCTAATCTTAGTAAAATTGAATTATTTTAATTTTTAATTTTATAATAAAACTTCGTTAGTCAATTAAGAATGAAGATTGGGGATTAAGAATAAAGAAATTAAAATTATATTGTAATTGGCTGAAATTAATTATATTTAGGCTAAAAACAAATATACGCACCCTGATTGGTTTATTTTATAGAGACAATTATTCGAGCCAATGGTTTTAATAATTAGCCAATACTTCAATAATTTACTGCAATAATAATTTATTCTTAATTTTATTATTCTTAATCCCCAATATAAATTCTTAATTGACAAACGGGGTTTTATATGATTTTATATATAAATCTATATATTAGAGACATTACTGAATAATCTTACTTTGATTCTGATACTTTCATTGATGATGTTTTATTTCCAGCCTTATTTGATTTTTCACTATCAATTTTTGTCTCATTATTTTTCGATTATATTGTATTATTCTATAGTGGAGACGACTGAGTTCTATCTTTGTTGATGGTTTGTAGAGTGACTCTGGTTGCGCCGTTTCAACTTGGTTGTCTGAATTTAGTAGCCACATTTTCATAGTCGTCGTATTCTATCCTGTTGTTTATCAAATTAAGCAGGGTTGAGAATTCTCTTCGATTTAGTTCTTAACTATAGTGAATATAAATATAAGTTCAGAAACTCATGAAATGCAAATGAAATAGAACTTACTCAAATAAAGGAATTTAGCTTGAGGAGGACATTTTAAGAGAGTGAAACTATTTCAATAAAAAGCTTAATAATAATATAATTAATAAATGAAATTTATCCACACTTTTTAAATAAATTTAGTTTCATTTGTTAATATGTTAGAGGTCTGAATTTTTATAGAAATTGAGTATTTTAAAGAAATCAAGAATTATAAATCATTAAATATATCATTGATTTTTTGTCAGAAAATATTGCAACATGCAGGATTATTTTTATCTGCAGGTCCTCCTCTATTTTGTTAATTCTAATTCAGATATTCATTTAAGAATTTATACTCTTTCTCCTCACTTTTAGCATTATTTTACTATAAGCTACTACTACTAGACTTGATGCCTTGCCCCTTATTCATAGAGTCCATTTTACTCATTAATTTCCTGTTGCTAGAGGATAGCTTAGAATTAGAATTTTATTCTGATTAGTTTTGAATATTTTATTCTTAGTATTGCGAATTGGATATTGGTAAGTCAACCTTGAAAATGCCTTGCTTTTTGTCGATGGAAGCAGTGATTAGATAGCTTACATTGGGTTCTTTGGTTTTCAAAAAAGCCATGTTATTTATTGCGTTTGAGTGGGAAGTTTAGAAACTATAGATTAACATGGATCTGCACTTCAGCATGGTGTCTACTTTAAGTGTAAAGGGGGAGTTAATTTTACTCGAAAAATCCAATTAAGTAGATTTGATTTTATGACCTTACTTTATAAATCAAAATCATTCTATTTGAACCAGTAGCAGCTAGATATCTTTTGCCAGGGTCTCCCTGAATTGGATGAGTGGATAATGTCATTATAAATAAAAATTATAAATTTTATATCATCAAGTTATCATTTGATGAGTAGCTCATTTAATTTGCTTAAGTTGGTAAAGTAGTATGAATTGTATTCACATTTTCATTTAAATAAATAACTGATAAGAAAACTAAAAACTTATAATACTTAACGAATAATTCAAAGTTTTCATTCGACATGACATCAAAGAATTCTATCTCAGTAGAGGAAGCACAAGCATAAAACTATGGAGTGACTTGAATAATTGCTGTAGCTATACCTTTCAAATTTGCATGCCCAAGTTGTTCAAGCTGCTGTCTATTCACATCCACTCTGTACTAAACGACTTTGGGTTCATTTCCACAGGCTGATAGAATAACTGGATCTTTTAAACCTTCAAATTCTACTTCAATGAGACTCTGCACGTACCATACTGGATTATAGGATCTACCTATAGTCTTAATAATTGGCTAAGTTAAGTCACTGAGAATAATACATATACATTGCATTTCTCTCTTGAGTCGTCCTGAGTGATCACATATTCCCTGTTTAATTTGTTCAAAGCTAAGCAAGATATAACTGTTCCAGTATGTGCTTTCTTAATTATGCTTTGAATTCTTAAGGTACCTATATCTATGATACCTACCACTCCATTCATGAAATATAATTAAAGAAAAATTTGGCATTCAATATGTCATGATTTATAATGATTGATGCATCCACATATTAATGTATCTAAAGACGCTTTGCACATTGATACTACTTCATGTTCAAGATCAAAATTTTCAATTAGCTAGAAAGTTTCTTTTGACCATAGGTTTACTGTGAAATCGGATGCACATGTGACATAGTAATCCTCAATACAATATTTAGATATTCTTTCAATATCAAAATAAGTGTTTATCAAATTTTTTATTAGAATCCTGATTGAAATCTAGCACTTAATTTATGAAATCATTATGAGCTTGCTTCAGGCAGATCTCTGTCATTTGAAAAGCTTGATCAATTTTCTTCTATCTCTACTATTGCAATTATTGACTTGGTTGATTTTCAATCTTCTCAAATGGATTTGAATAAGAACTACTGCTTCTATTGGAGGGACTCATTGGATCATTATTCAAATTTTGAATTCCACTGCCGTTGCTACTAAAATTAAAGCTTCCCTAATTGTTACTTCCATTATTGTTACTATTCATATTCGGTTGATTTATGCTCTAACTGTTCAAATAAATAATATACACGGTAATATAACCTATTACTTTAAGAAACTCAATTAATAATTTAGTCTAAATTTTATAATTTTTAAGTTCAAAATTAAGCTTTCATTCTCTTTATCATTGTTATTGCTCAACCCAAGCTCTCTCTCGAATAACCTTTTCAAACCTTATGGAATGAGCAGTGACGCCATTGGTGTATTCTTTTCCTTAATTAATTCTATGAACGAAAACAGGAGGCGTTCCCTTAATAAATCTTGCTGGGATTACTCTCCCAAATTCAAATTTAGGTCTTCACTGTTTATCTATTTTAGCTCTGTCATTGAAATTTCTACTAGAGTTTAAAAACAATTAATAGAATCTTTTCTATTATATTAAAACTAAAATTAGTTTATTTTAATTGCTCATAAATAAATTAGATATTTACATATATTCAATCCATAAGATGAATTTATGCGTTTTTATCCATTATCTAAATTACCTCTCAGCTATTAATGATTACTATTAGAACCTAAGCTTAAAATATCTGAAAAATTATGATCAATTGCCGGTGATATTTTTGTAGATTTATCTTTGATCTATGAGAATTAATGTTGTTAACTATTCAAAATATGGATATTATCTTTAACTCTAGTGATGCTAGGTTATTTGACCTTCCATTTTTATTTCTCATTTTCATTTTATTCGTATTTAATATTGCTCTACCCAGTATGCAGAGCATCTCCGACCACGTTCATCATTGATTCTTTAAGAAGTCGCATTCTTTCATTTGGGCTTGCACCTCCGTGCTTGGATTTTGGAGAAGTCATTTTTAGCATCACACCGAAATGCTTATATTCATTCCTATCGAATTTCCAAAAATATTATAGAATTGAGTAAGGTAAATGGCAAATTAATCACTATAATTTTTTTAACTTTTTAATTTCCTTATTTACGATCTAACTTATTTTTGATTTAATAAAGCTGGTTCTCCACCTAAAATTCTGGCTCCTTACAAAGTGCTGTAAGTAGCAGCAGTTGTAACATCTCTAGTATATTAACTAAATGGTGTGTTGGGATACTACTGATTATGTAAATTTTAGCTCTATAAGTCTGAAAGTTAGAGTTACCTGTTACTAGTAGCAGCCGATTATATTGGTAAATTTCTTTAAAATTGATTAGAGTTTGTTGAAGTGATAAGATTATTTTGGCTGAGAGTATTTGGAATAAAGTGTTATTGAGTGGTTGAAAAATAGTTTTATGATGAAGTGGGATTGAAGGTTCTCTGAGATTAATGAGAGTTCATACCTTTGCGAGATCTATTTTATAAACTTGATGAAACAGTTCTGATATTTTACTCAGCAAAATTTCTATACAAATTATAAAACTAATAGACTAATCTTTTGATTGTCATGCAAAACAGGGTCATCATTTATCTCAACTAAACCACTCTGAATATTTCTGGGTACTCCTTTAATTCCAGTTAAAACTGAACTTATCTAATGAGTCTAAGTATTCAATCTGCCATTTTACAGCATTTAGTTTTGTTTTTAATATTTTAAGAATTTGTACTACTTGCTCTAAACTATGTATTGCTGCTGAATACTCTTTGGGATCTAACTCTATTTAGCATGCTTGACTATTTTTTAAAATTATAAGACCAAATTTAAATCTTAGGTATATTTAGTAATTAGATTATTTAAGTAGCTACTATTACATCGATATCTAGTCATTTTCCTAGGTACTAGTTTTCAATCTAAAATTTTACTCTTAAATAGCTAATTTGCTTGGAGAATGCCTGCTCAAAGTTTATTCTCTCAGAAAATCTTAGACTATGTAACGTTTTTACTTGAGAGCTTTAAATTGTGCTTGCTTAATTATCTCAGATACTTTTTCTAATTACTCTTCTCTAAAAGTGTAATATATAGTTATATTGGTAAATAAAGCAAAGAAAATAAGCAAAAAATAATATCTAATTTCAGTAAAAAATATTTGAATTGGGAAATCGCAAAAATTCATTAAAATTATTAAATTATCATATAATTTGTCAAATACCAAAATGAGTTAATCAAAATCCCTACATTCTCAAATTCCCTGTGAATTATTGAAATTTATGAATTTTCTTATACTAAATTATCAAGATATTTAGATTTTGTTTATAATTTATAAAAATTGTTGTGCAAATTCAAAGATTACTAAATTAACATTTTAAATACAGAAAGAATAGTTATAAGTTGAGAAAATAAACTTGTATGTTGTTAGTTTATGAACTAATTAGATGCAGTGAAGTTTGACCAAACATTAAAATATAGTAATTCATAAAAAGCAAGTTCACTTACTTTTAACTTTTATTGTATGATCTATTTTTATAAAATTGAAATTTCATCTTTTTAATATCCCTGACAACCTTTCTAATAATTGTCAGGCCACAATGTTTTTTCTAATAAATAATTATAAATTTATGCTTTAAATTTTTATGTTATTGTTGTTGTATTTTCTACTTTTTTTCCCTTTTCAGTATTGTTAATTCATTTTGCTTTTAGTTAAAGTCCAAATAGCTATTATAGGGTGCCTATTTGAATATATCGAGTGATAATGATACACCCTTTATATTTAATATGAAAACTTGGAACAATGTTCTAAATCCTTTTCTATAACTCTAAATTACTTTTGGAACATAAAATCTAAAATTATTTCGCCTGACAATTTTTTAAGGGTTTTGCTGACAATTAATTTATAAGTATTCATGCATACAATTAGTTTAAAGGTTGTAAGACCACTACTATATAACTACAGCTTGACATTTTTCTTAGAATTCATAAAACATAATTGAAAAAATTTTAATTTTATAAAATTTCAACTAGCTTTAAGAGAAGCCATTAGAATGTATTATAATCTGTACAAGAATAACTTTTATTAACTGACTTTTTATGATTCTTCAAACTAAATTCAAAATCACAGTTACTAATTCAAAAACTAGAATAGCAATAATCATATTATTATGTACTTTTAATTTATTTCTCTGGCTTATTCAATCTTTTGCTGTAAATCTTCATCAAATCTTTGCTATTCACGTTTCTAGTAAGAATTTTTAAGTAGTTATTGTGGGATGATTGATCTGTGTGATTGCAGAGTTTATTAAATATATAAATATATACTACATCTAAAAATTGTAATTAAATATCAATCAATAACTGAAAAAAAATAATTGTTAATATAGACACAAATAATATTGGAGTTGATTTGCTGCCTTATTCAGATATCACTTATAATGAATTTTATGATAATAACTCATCTATTTATTATTGTTATTTTAATTGAGCCTATGAGGGAGTAGTTAGAATCTTTTTTATTTACAAAGTTTGCATCACATGATTTTAATTTGACACTATGTTAATAAATCGAGTAAAACGATAAGAAATAATGATTTATTCATCTTTGTGTAAATAATTAATGAACAAAGCTTAAAAAATTGTATCTATGTTTGTCTTTGAATTTGAAGATTTAGGTTGGGGACTACTGAGTTATTAGTTAACTCTCACAGGAGAAAGACTACCTGGTAGATCAGATTTAACCCCAAAACTCTCTTATTTAAAGTGATTTACGTCCACAGAGCCCTACTTCTTAATGAATGATGCTCTTTTGCTTAGGGTTTGTTTCAAATCATCACCTGTTAAATGTTATTCTTAAGCATTTAAGGGGGTGGGGTACTTGAATATCATAGATTATAAATTCATATAATAGAATAAAGACTCCTTATTATTTTCCCTTTATTGCTCTTGATTAATTGAAAACTAGATGGATTACTGTTATTGTTCTATTATTTCTCTCTACTTTTCTCGTTCAAACGCACTTGGCGATTGATCATTGATTTTAATTATTGGGTTTCTGCTATTTTTAATTCTCTATGTATTCATAATGAATTCATCAATTACCTCTTCTTTAATGGTACCATCTAAATAATATTCTTTAAAAAAATTATCTATTTTTAATAATAAGTCATGTTATTAATATTCCATCTCTATTGAATTGAATCTTTTATCTCTATTCTTTATCTTCATCTTAAATTATAATTTCTTTTGAGTCTTAAAATTCAAGATTTTTAGCTTTTTTCAAAGAATAATTGGATGTTAAATCATTCTCATTTTCATCTATATCACTCTCTTCATCAAGCAGAGCTCTACTAAGAAACTTATATTTTTTCTCAATGAATTAATAAAGTTAAACCTATTTTGATTAACTTTACCCCAAAACCCCCCAAAAAAGCTCATTATAAATAAAATATTTAAAACTCTTCATAAGGCAGTAGCATTCTCAATTCCTCCTTAGACATTTGTTTACTAATACGTTTCTTCAACTTATTAAGTTCCTTCTCAAGTTTAATTTCTCTGAAGATATAGTTCTCCTGCCCCTCAGTCTTTTCTGATTTTTGAGAGAGAGTCAATAAATCTTCAAACATTTTTATATCATCAAATACCAAGTCTACTCTCAATTGCTATATAAAGAAAATTTATGATTTTAATAGGTTACATTTTTCTTAATTTGCTTCAGGAGGTTCTATCTTGTTGCCTTCTAATATATAGAATAATAACAAAAGAGTGTATTTTAGCAATATGATTTGAAAAAAATTAAAAATCATCTCATAATATGAAAGATAGTTCAAAAGAGTAGGGAAAGCAAAAGGTAGAAAAGTGCTTTATTTGGTAAGTGACTCTTCCTTTAAATTGCTCCTGATTTTCTGAATTAACTTCCTGAACTCTACAAATATTAGAAACATTCAAAACCCAAAACCCCTTAATGAGGTTTATAAGTGCTTTGATTTGTAGGGAATTTGTTAGGGGTTTATTAATAAAATGCGAGACTAAAATAGCAAGCCTTTGGGGTCTATTTATGATAAAGAGTATATAGATTTAGTCTTTAAACTGCGATATGGATGTGATATATACAGTGAATAAGTCAAACCAGTACTGAACTATAAGTCTATTGCACTGCTCTTAAAGCGAAGTCCATCAACTGTTCGTCCCACTGCCTTATAGCAGTATAACTAAAGCAATAATAGCTGAACTCTATGCCTAAGAGGAAGTCAAAGTTTCTATAAAAGCATATTGACTATCTTATTAATGAAAAAACTTTGAAGTATTGGGCTCACTTCTCTATCGACCAACGAGCTACTATGTTTCACCGCCAGTTCCCTGAGTTGAAGATCACTCCATAGCCTATTGCAAACATTTATAAACGAAATGGTAAATCTTACAAAGGTGTTAATCGTATCAAGAGAGTGATTGATTTCACTCTGCCATTTTACAACAATAACCTAAATTAAATTTATAATTAAATGCAGAGAGCCTAATACAGTAAAATTAAGTTTATTCATGCTGACGAGACGGTGTTTACCTTCAACACTTTCATCTAGAAGTCTTGGTATAAGAAGCATAGTAATATAGAAGTATATGACTAAAAAGTCAAGGTATAAACAATGGCAATTCTTGGAGGAATTAGCGAGGATGCTGGTTAAGAAACTTATGTTATTCATCCTCGCTCTATTAAGACAGAGAGTATATAAAGTTCTTAGAGCAGCTGATAGAGAAGTACCCTGAATAAGAAATTATACTATTCGTTGATAATCTTTCAGTTCATAAGACTAAAGAAACAAGGAAAAGTTATGAGCAACTAAGAATAACACCAGTGTTCAACGTGCCTTACAGCCCATAGTTTAATGGAATTGAATTCTACTGGGGTATACTTAAAGGTCATTATAAGAAACTGCTGCTATACCATCTTATGCATGACCTACCTATCGATACAGTAGACTTTATTAAAAGCTCAGCGAAGAGAGTAGATAATTTGTTGGCTTAAAAGTGTGCTAAAGAAGGGAGAGTGAATGTATATAAATAAGTTTTGTAGTTAAGTTAATGAATATATAAGTCACATTTAAAATTCTTTAGAGGGAGCTGGCTTCTCTTTCTTTTCTTCTATTTCTTGCTTCCCTCCTCCTAAGTATCTTCTCTTGCTGCCAGCTCCAGCATCTATGTTCATTGACTCTGTAGGCTAAATATTTGAATAAAGTCTCTTGCTAACTTCATACTTTGTCTGCGACTTTCGCTCTCTGTGAAGCTACCTCTATTCCTTCATCAAGAAGATTCCAGTACCAGATTTTTCTAAAGAGTTAAACTACAAATCTTGCTTGAAATATAAGAGTGTTTCTGCATCTCTGATAGCCAGCTCTCACTTATCTTGATCCCTTGTTTGTCCTTATCTTCTGAAGAGAATGCTGTACCTTTTCTTATGAGATTCTTGAATAATTTTCTTTCAAGTAATCACCTTTAATTGTTGCAAGTATGCCAAAGAAATAGTTTCTTTCAGGCAGTTTATTTGACAATTGTTTCTTAGTAGGCAAGTACAGCGAAACCTCTG
>ARYC01014348.1:0-14673 GCA_000711775.1 Oxytricha trifallax
TTAAATGAAATTAACAAGAAAAAATCCTTCCTTAAAGTCTATTCTGGGTGTCATCATAGTAGCAAATCTAATTTTACTCCCATTAATTCAATGTTAAGTCAGTACTGATGATGACTCAACATCTGACAATACTGACACCACATCTACAGAAGATGAGACTACAAGTTCAACATCAGATAATTCAGAATAAGCAAAATAATAAGGTATTGACTTCGTTTACAACTTATTCGATAACATGTGGCCTGAAGACTCAAAAATTCTCACTAATCAAATGGTCTATGAATGCACTGTCGATGCTGATTTTAATTCATTAATGAATAAAGAAAATCCAGATTCAGATACCTTGAGCATTTAAGATTTTGTATATAGCAAACGTATCCAATACAAGAATTATGTATATTGCCCAATTGGAATATAAACTTTATTTTTTTTAAAAAATAGTTTTAAAAGATTGTTTACAAATCAATCTTATGGATCCAGTGCAATATATGGACTTTCAAGTTTCGGAGGAGCTACAAACTACTAAAATGTATTGTATTCTTTGTAATAAATGAGCACTGAACTACAGCTATACATGATGTCTTGGAACTTAACTGGTTGCAATAAAACTCATCCTATTCATTACAGTCAGATTAAGAATGTCTATGATAATCTTGCCACTCCATACAAGTTATATCAATAACTTTATATAAAAAACTTAAGAATTTCTCATAACTTACTGGTGTATTAGGTATTTTAATAATTTTATAGTTAGTTGGGTAGAATAACGCAATTTTCTTGATGAACTCCGTAAATTGTACATAAGGAATGAATAATTCTCTTAATTACTTAGTTGAGCAAGATTATAACAATACTGCTGTGGAATTGGGAAAACTTCTATCAAACTTTATAAACTTGAAATTAAGTAGCTCAAGTCTTATTAGTGAGCAAGATGAGAAGTTTTATTTCTTGCTTAATCGAATGATTCAGATATCTTATATAAATTAATAAATATAAGAGGAAAATTGTTTTTTCTTACTGACGGAAAAATTAAAACTCATTTATAATTAGATCAATTCAATCAATATTATTTTTTCTATATAGATAAGATATCACCAGGTTACTTCTCGAATGACGCCCTTCTTCACGATTATGTAGTTGGCAAAGGCGAGCCATTCTTCTCTTAAATAGACTCCTAATTGACTGATTACATGTCTATCAATGACATCCCATCCACCTTGAAACTAGATCTTTTCAATAGTTTGATATAGTACTTTAAATATCACTACTACAACGCTCTTTCTTACGCTTCAAGCAATAGTTTCACTGATTTGGGAGAATGGAACTCTTCAAATATTGAGTGTTTCGATTAAGTAGCCGGGAAGTTGTTTACTACTGAGGCTGAGGAGTGGATGTCAAGCTTGATTAATGCTTATTGGAGGAAGTCCTTTGGGGAGATGAGTGTCTATTTAAAGATGCTACTCAAGATTTAGTGTGAATAAGCATGAATTCTCACTTTATAATAATCATAGTAATTTAATGCTAAATTCTTTTAAAATGAAATGATTTTTCTTAATTTGTTTAAGTTTATTCTCAGTATTAACAACAAAAAAGAAGAAAAATTATCGTAATGTTATGAAATCAAGAAAGTCTGATTAATTTTGAACAATAGATTTTATTAGGATAATTATGATAGATTTCATTATTAAATTTACTATAATTAGACATTTAAAGTTTATCCTGATATTCTCAGCAAGCTCCACCAACTGGGCAGAAATAAGTGCCTGGTGTACCAAGATAATTTTAAACAAATATATATTTGATTCTATGATCATATTATTCACCATTTTTGAGTTATAAATAAATAAAATTGAAGATTCATGCTGGTGCTATGGAATTTATTAGTGTCTAGCATCTCGTAGAAATAGTAAGCAGGCAGTTGTTTCTAACTCATTCCCAAAGAATTCTTTAGATCTGCCAGTACGTTTGATTATTCACTAAATTTGGCTTTAATCGAACCTGCTTTTGATAAACCCTCTCCCACTACTTTCGAGGAGTAAGCATCAGCATGATTTATAATCACTATAATAACATATGAGTAAAACAATTGTTAACGTCATTAATTTTTAGAAAAGATTAAAGTTGTTTTACTTACCACTTGCGTCTTGTTAAGCTTTATTAATTCTACCAGCTGCTTTGCCTATTTCTTATTCTTTCTAATAAGTCACAGTCTAAACGTTCAAATTTAGATTTTCAGTGTCGATTAAGGCCTGACTGAAGTTTCCTGGAAGATCAATATCTAGCAATTGGAATGACTGTGTAACCACTTTGTAATCTAACAATAGTTTTTCTGTTAAGCTATTCATAAAATTCCAGCTTTAAAACAAATGAAGCATTTTATTTAGAGTTAAGGCATTTATAAAGACTTTATCTTTTGATAAAATTGTGATTTCTCATTCTAGTTTCAATGCTTGATCTCTCATAAAACACTTGCAGTGCGTCAAATTCAGCCATGACATCTCTGAGTATATTTCTAGCAGCTGCTATAAACGCGTCTTCATACTTGTCTCCCCAATTCTTATATAAACTTAGGAGATCTGCTCTGTCAATTGATAAAGTGTATTAAAAACTGCACTCTATATTCACCAACAGAGCGTCTTAAGTTCTTGAAACTAAAGCATCAACGAGTTTATTATTAAGGAAAAATAAATTTAGCAACATATTATATAGTGCTAAATTAAATTTATCAGGCTGTGATGAACCCTATTTCTAATTTCCAAATTGAATAGTCCTCAAATTCTTAATAAAAGTGATAAAGTAATGACCTGGGCCAGTGAAATGTGTTCCCTCTGTAAATAACTGATCTTCGTTTATACTCACTGAATTGGGATTGTAATCGAATCCTACTTCATAAGCCTCTAATTTAATTAAATTGTAAATTATAAAATAATTTACAATTTTAATTAATAACATTTATTAGATAATTTATGAACTGATGTGGCAATTAAAACAACGATTATCACAACAATAGCAACAATAGTCGAAACTATAAATATTTGAATCAAATACAAAAAATTATTGATTAATAAATATTTGTTCAAAGTAATAAACAATCTGTGACTTACTAATAGCTGTTCGAATTCCACATTCCTTGGTGCAGCACATTTTTAATTTGATTGATAGTAAAAATAAATATAAATTATATAATTAGAAATTCAATTTATTCAGGTAATTTATTAGTGAATATTTTATGAACTCCATTGTTTTTTTTTTATTTTAAACTTATGTGTCTGAATTTTAATGAAAACTTCAATTTATAAAATTATGGATATAAACTTCTCTGGATTATAAATTGATGCTTATTGAATTATAATTCTATTTCAGTAGTGTACACTTAAATGACAGATCAGTTTCTATAAAGTGCTTTTACATTTCATAATTTAGTTTAGTACTCATTTGGAGTTTATTGGGGTAGTCCATAGTCTACGTCTAGATCATCCTATCCATTAGAGTCAACTTAATTGTATATTTATATTATATATATATATATATATATATATATATATATCGCTTTAAAATGAAATATAATATAACCTCCTCCCTTGATGAACTCTAAGGTATACTTTCCTCATCATGATCAATGCCATCCAGCGCTTCCACCACCTAATCATTATCCTAATTTAGCTTCTTCAATTATAGTCCACCTAGATTACCTTCTATTATAATCTCCCCTCTATCTTTAGTTTTCTATCTGTTATCCATAGTTTAACTTTTGATGCTATTTTCATCATAAAAATTAGATTTTAGTGAGTCACTCATCTTTTGACTGTAGTTCTTGGTGCTGTCGTTGTGTTAATTAATATTGGTGCTTTTGTGAACTATTTCTTTGTAGTCGTCTTCTTCGTAGGGGTTTGGGAGACCGTCGAAATCTTCCTCCAAGCCTCCTTGATGTTTTATCTCCTCATCTTCGTAGAAGTAATCATCAATATTAGTCAATAAATAAAAAATACTATAACAATTTATGTAGTTGTTATTAGAGAAATCAAAAACTTTTGTAAATAATATTATGCAATATTCTATTGAACTCTTTAATTGTCTATGTTATAGATTGTTTTTAGTATATCAAAAATATAGTGATGGGGGTTTCATAAATCATAAAAATGTTAATTTATTATAATTTTAAATAGATGTCTTGTGATTACTTGAAACCCTTTAGACCGAGACCCTATGATCTTTAATTAAATTAATTTGACATGTAGACATCATCGATATTTGTTATAATGTCTAAATGTTCCGGTCCATTTGAATTCACTTGATTGTAAGTAAAATATTAACAAATTATACAATATTTATATTATAATTGTGGTTTTAAGATACGCTTAGATATGCAGATTTACGGTCAAACTAATCATAAACTCAATAACAAATGATTTATAAATTTTAATTTAATCGTCATTCTTGCGATTTCCAAAGTCAACAGAATCTTACTCAATCTTATTATTAGTTTTTGTCCTCTTCCCTCTCTTCTTATTATTTTTAGCCTATTAGCTCTACAATTTTTTTTAGCAATATCTCTTCCTGAATATCTTAGCGAACTAATCCCAGTATCTCTTAAGTTTTTTGGTAAACATCACAGTGAACACTACTTGCATAGCGAGCTGAACGAATGCCACAAATACTGAGAAACCAGCAAGAGCCTAGTCTCTGTCATTGGTTGATTAAAACTATTTAATGCTATAATTGACTATTTTATCTGAGCAGTCGTGATCAGCGACATACTTCAGCATTTTCTCATCTAAACTATTGTTAAAGTTAGCCAGAGCACAGAACAAGATAAACAGCACTAACACGAAAATACCCTTGATTATCATATAAAGATGCTTAAAAGAGGTCTAGCAGCAAGTTCTGCAGTCTTTAAATGTATTGCATTAACACAGACAGCAGCACTGAGAAAGTAAGGTTACTAGTTCATAGCAAAATACAATAATGGCTATGAAGCAAGCTGGCTTGTACTCTGCACTCTTTTACTTCATTTTCTAAGCTTAAGATGCGAAATAAATAGTTGAATACTCATTCTAACAAGAAAATGTCCATAGAGCATATGGCTTTCCATATAATTTATAGGCATTCTTACCGAGCTCTACAGTTTGGTCTGTTAAGAGTTGATCAGTTATTGGCTTCATTAAGTTGTTTTATTGGTAAGCAGTTAATTCAGTGATTTGAAATTCAGTTGGATAAAATTCATTCATGTCATCTTATTCAAAAATACTCGAGCATCTGTCTTCTTCATTGAAAACTGGACTTATTGAGATTTCCCTCTCAATCAACCTATTTTTGAAACTACCACATGGCCTCTAGAGATTTATTACTAATCTTGAGAGCGGGCTCTTTTACTAATTGTCAACTATGCTATCGAACTTTTCATAATTGAGCATTTGCTTGCGTTGATACTATTAGTAATCAATAGACGAATTATCTGATTCGCTTATAAATCTAAGTCCATTTAGAGAGCAATTAGTAAATTTATCATGCAAGCAGTAGCCAAAGTCAAATTTCTAGGAACCCACCCAGGACCCACATCTATCTTCATCTTCGCATGAATATATACCTCTTAGCTGGACGATTTGGTGATAATTTAGTGATTATGATCGTTTTATACATAGTATGTTTCCATAAAAGATATCAATAAAATTTCAAATTCTAGATTTTCATTACTCTATAATGAATGAAACTTTTGTAAATCTTGATAGAATAATTTATATATTAGTAATCCAATAAAGATATCAAAATCAGTTTCAGGGATACCTTTAACCTAAGTACCTCTATTTTTATCACATTACCCCAATTCATATTAATTCCCACTTATTCTACAAATATCTCTAGTCCCTAAGAACTTACCAGTTATTTTCTCATACCCTGATGGGCATTAGTTTTTAGTTAAGTTATTGTTGTTATCTGTATATTGATTACTGCTGTTGCCATCTTAGAAAAAAAGACAATATATATATTTAATTAGATCTGTTTAATTTGATTGCAAAAATCGAGAATATGACGAGTCATCATAATGCGTTTAAGGCACCTCACTTTATACTTATTACAGATTATTTTGCTACCTATCCTCCCAAAGATCAAATAACTTTCTGTTTTTATTGGTATTTTTATCATTAGTGATATTGGATAAGATTAAGTTATTTTAATTTTGGGGCATCAAATTTCTTTTGTTTGTAGTATTAGTGGAATTAGTTTGATTGCTCAATTAAACTGGAATTGTTAAGAATTCTGTATAGTAAATTGAGAAAATTAAATTTTAATAGTTTCTCAAAAACTACATAAAAGTAATCAATTTTAATATAAAATAGAGACATATAATTATAATGGGAGGCATGGCCCAATCCACAGTTTCATAGGCGATGACTTCTGCATACATTTAAGAATCACTTGTCAGCAGAAAAGCACCAATAATAAGAAGTACTAGACTGGGTATAAGCAGCAGTAGTCTGCCTAAGAAGTAAGGCTGAAATGCAGGGCTTTTTCTTAAATTTTCACAAATATTCATTTTTTTGATTAAAAATTAAATTATGACAAAAAAGCTTACTAAATTTATAATTCAACAGCACCTAGAAGTTAGATATCATTAAAATAAAATTTAATGTATATTTATCTTAAGAAAGTAATATTTAATTTTTATGTTTTTAAGCTATAATCAGCTTTATAAATCATTAAATTCATATTATTTTTCGAATTTCCTATATTTTCTTAATAGTGCATCAGTAATGAATAGTTAAATTGAAAAATCCAGATTATAATTATCTGTAAAATAATAAAAAAATATTTTATAAATAAAAATGCCTTAAACCCCTTAATTAAATCAAAACAATCTACACCAAATTGAGTTCTATAAAACTTAAGACATAACTAATACGATTATAAATTTATATATATATATATATATATATATTTTCATATTTTACGAATGTGACCAATAAATAAGATAAATTACAATAGTAAATATTAAAGGGATTGACTACACCAAATAAACCAATGGGAATCATTAATAAGTTGGATAAAGATTATCACAGTAATATAGTTCAAAGTAATAACAATCAATATTATCTAATTATATATGATAATAATAATGATATAAAATAAAAATTTTAATAATTTCTTGTGATTAAATTGTTTTTATTCGCTACACCCAAAAATTAATTGTAATGTCAAAGATAATACAAATAAATTACATTAGTTTCAAATTTAATTGATAAAATTCGTAGGATTTATATTTCTAATTAAATTTATTATGTAAAAAATGTAATAAAATTCCTTTTACTTTAATATTAAATAATAAATAAAGTAATTTTATAATAAGTATTTCTTTTTAAAAATAAATGTTGAATTAATGAACTATATATTCACTCATTTATAATTATATTTTGCAATAAATACAGCCACTTTTAAAATTGCAATAAGCAGTTTCTTAAAGACATTCAACTATTTATAGTCAAAATGTTAACAATAATTATTTATAACACATATATATTACATTGTGATTTCATTCATCTAATATATTTTCAAATTATTTCGAAACATATTTATATAAATAATTCTGCAATTCATGCGAACTCTCCATAGTAAAACCAATAAGATAAACATAAGGAAAAACTTTGGCTATGGGATCAAACACGCCCCCCCCATAATGTATATTTTTCTTTTTGTAGTCTGATAGAGTTTTTAACGCTGAGTAAATAGTAGCAAATAAACTACTAGTGTGCGAGCAATAGCTTTCGAGATATAGCCCCATTAAGTTCACATTTTATATATAAAATTATAGTAAAAATTATAAAAATATTTCCAATTTTTCATAAAAATCTAATTTTTACTTAAAATATCAATTTAGAGGATTAAATGAAAATTTAAAGAATTTATTAAATTTATCAAAATAATATTATAATAAATTTATTTTCATTAGAAGAATGTAAAATAAATTTATTATAATATTATTTTAATAAATTTAATAAATTCTTTAAATTTTCATTTAATCCTCTAAATTGATATTTTAAGTAAAAATTAGATTTTTATGAAAAATTGGAAATATTTTTATAATTTTTACTATAATTTTATATATAAAATGTGAACTTAATGGGGCTATATCTCGAAAGCTATTGCTCGCACACTAGTAGTTTATTTGCTACTATTACTCAGCGTTAAAAACTCTATCAGACTACAAAAAGAAAAATACACATTATGGGGGGGGCGTGTTTGATCCCATAGCCAAAACTTTTACTTTCAGGTATAGACAGATTACTCAGATTTTTTAAAATTAATTTATTTTACTATAATTTTTTTCTAATAATTTTCTTTAATTAAACTCAATTGAAAGATAGACTTTATCAGTGCAAAGACAGTGAAGTCTATACAGTGCAAGTCAGAAACAGTAAATATGTTAAATCGAATTGGACTACCACTTGCAAAGAAAATAAAAAAAGAAAAATCTATTAAGCTAAGAAAAGAACTTAAAATGAGCATTGAGAGAGAAACTTAACAGTTAATGGTTTACTCTCAACCTGAAAAAGCATGCAATTTGTTGTAGAATTACTATGAGGAAGAAAAAAGTATGTTTCTAATCAAACTGATATTGTTTATTTTAATCAGTTTAAAGTATGATGGAGCAGAGGAGGCAAAAATTGTATAGGAGGCTGGATTCAATAAATACAGGAGGCACTCCGTTATTATTAAACACCCTTCAGATCAAACAAGCGAATGAAGTTAATTTTGCATAAGAAGTCAGAGATTACTAGAATAGCAATTTGCATTAAGTTAAGTTACAGTACAAAGCGCAGACAAGGGAAATCTCATCAAGTCAGTTAAAAAGTATCTAAATCGATTCTCTCGACTAGGTTACACCATAGATGAAAAGTAATCAGCATAGAAGCAGTTTGAATCAATAATACATGAAGAGAGTCTCGAATACAGCTCAAAATAGTGCAAGGAAAAATGAGGAGAGGAGCCTTGGCAAGGTTGGCAGAGTCAATCAAAAATCCATGTTTCATAATAACAATACAAACATACTTACAAATTAAAGCTCTAAAAGCAGGATTAATGAAGATTAAATGGAAAGTATAAGCGATTTTGGAGATAAGAATAGTCCAAAGAATGAAATTAATGCAGATTAGAAGAATTCAATAAAACTTTAGTAATGTTACATCATTTTACTATTAATTAGCTTACGTTTATACACCAATATCTTAAAGAATATTGGGAATAGTTCAATTTCTACTAATACAGGAACTGTAACACTAAAATAAGACAGAAGTACTCTAAATGAAATAACAGAAAAGACTTCCTCGCCTTCACTGATTTAGCAAAGGACTATTCGAGAAAAGCGTTCTATCTCAATTAAAACTAAATTATAATATTTTAAAATAGTTTCACATAATTTAAATTATGATTTTACATGGCTAATTTTATTACGAAATTAGAAAGTAAATTGCTAGGTGGTGCCAACCACTTGGGACTTTCTGATAGAGCTTTCTACTACACTAAGGCCTATCCAGGGCAGGTAGGGGGTTGCTGGGCGCAAAGCATGAGGGACCAGTCGGCGAGATTCAATATGTCAGCGTACACTCTTCGAGTGAGCTGGATCATAAGATTTCCCTGCATTAGATGAGATACCTGGCTTGAGTTCAGCTTCCTAGGTAATAGGGAGCAGGATATAGGTACGCTCTGCCTTCGAAAGTGAGAAGACGAAAACTATTGAAGCCAACGATAGGATTTTTCTCCCACACCAGGTTAGGGTGCTGAAGCTACCACAGCGAAAGGATAGGGATTATGTTTCCCAGCAGCGGTGGGACCGGTAAGCGTTTTTCTCCATCTTTTTTTAGTTCGATCTCAAGAGCTCTGTCCCCAGGTAAAAACTGGGATGACATCTTGATTTTGGGAGAAGACTAGGTAATAGCGAAAATGGTTTTTTCGGAGTTTTCTACTTCCACGTCACGGAATTTGCCACGTCAACTCACTCAGATACGTCTACGTCACGACTAAGATTGATGGTTTGATTTTAGTATTAAACAGTGATATGTTAAAATTTATTGGATTATAAATCATTCATTCATCATGGCTAATTATCACAATGTAATCTTCTATTTCAAAGAAATAGTACTAAACTTCAATTTTTTTAACCATTAAATCTTATGATAAAACTTCTAATATAAGAAATAATAATTAATTCAATAAAATAAGCAATAAAACATTCAGATAGATATATCTATGTATTTAAATTGTTCCAATAAGGCTGGATGCTCACTCAGTAAAAGGAACCCCTCCAATTAAACAACAAAGAAACACAATTATTATGAATGATAGTCAAAATGAGCTTTTGCTCTCCTAGACAAAACCATAAATTACAGATAGTCTCCATACTAAACAGTCAGAGGAAAAAGTTTCAGATTTAAACACTAGCCCAAAAAAGGAAGTTAGGTTCTTTGCTGATCATAATAACTCAAAAGGAAGAAGAGAGAGTAAATAAATATCTGTTTCAGGGTCAAACTCCAGTGCTCACTATCATCATAAAGAAAAATAAGAGTTCCAATTTAGAGATCTTACAGTTTTATTAAGGAAGAATATGGCTCCAAAATTTGCGAATACGATGAAAGAGGGGATCACGAATGAATTTAGACTTTCTAAATATATGACGCCAAAGAAATCTATTGTTTCTGTTTATACCTTTGAAAGTAAAGTTTATGATGAGATTTTTATAATTGTTGACTAATATCAAAAGATATATGACTGCTTAATAAATGTCAAGAATATAATGTCAAAGAGACCTGTGAATACAAGTCAAGCATAAATAGATTTTAAAAAGTAATAACTTGTGTAAAGTTGGAACTAGGCAATTGAAATTTGCTAGAAAAACGGAGACTTTATTTTGATTTTTAACGCTTTAAAATTTACAGGAGAGATATATATGGAGTTTAAAGATTTTATGGGAGCTATAAAGTAATATCGAGCATTGAAGAACTATTGTGATGAAAAACAAAGGTACCGGGAGAAGATTTTCACTTTTGAGTAAATAGGAATTTGCTATCGATTGATTGAAGATTTTAATTCAGCTATAAAGTTCTTTAGAAAGCAATTAGAGTTAGCATGGGAATAAAAAGATGAAAGAGCTGAAGTGGCAGCTTGTGATTAGTTGGCTTTAACCTACTACTATATAGGAGACATGGAAAAGGGCTTACATTTCAATGATCGAATGATGAGAGGAAAACTTGAAAATAACCAAAGCGTGATTAAAAGAGTCAGCAAAAATTTAATCGTATCCAAGCGAAAGCGACCAAAATATGAGTTTTACCTTAACCCTGATTAACTAAATGAGTACCTAATTAAAAAGCAAGAGCAATTAAATGGAAAGTAGGAGCAACTGATAGATTTTGGTTTGAGTAAAGCTTACTCAGTTCTTCCCCATCCTCGTTTTCTCGATGAGCTTCCAAATTCAGATTAGGAAGATTATTAAGACTAGCAAAGTCAAGAGGGAGGCTCTAAAAGCCCATTAAAAAAGAAAACAATAAGAGTTAAAAGTGAAAGCATCTACACTGGGCCAAAGTTTCAAACGGAGGAATTAAAACACCTAAATCAACCTCCTCCCTATGAGTATTTGAAGATTACAGACCCCTTATTAAAGAAGAAAACCATGTATAAAATAATAACATCATAAAACTAGAAATCAAATTCTAATGCTAAATATCTATCAATTAGAGACTATATTGGAGCTGAAAACTTCAAATATGATTTGCCTAATAGGTCAGGAACTTCTTCCGAACTTCGGAACAAGCCGTTAGATGGAAATTAAATTTATTAAAACATTATTGAGAGAGTAAAGCAAACTGATGGCAGTTTGAATAACAGGTAGAGTGAAGTTTATTTAATTTTACATAAAGCAATCCTATATTAATTGCAAATTCTTTGTTTTAAAAACTTAACTAACACCTAAAATTTCACACAATTATTTATAAATGATGAAGGAACAGTACGAGGTGTAAGCATCGTAAATCATCTTTCTCTATTGAGATCTCTAGCGAAAAATTAGGTGATTTATTCTATATCAGCAGATGCTCTTGAAAAAAGTTTAGATCAATTTAAGTAGTAAATATTAAAGAGATAGATGATGCAGTATTTAAGGAAGTGGAAGCTCGGCATTGAATTCGAAGAAATATGCTATAACATTTGATTTTAAAATTTTGTTTATAATTTTCTTAAATTATATTAAACATTTTTAGTGTTTAGGAAGAGATATTTAATATTTTTATGTTTATTTATAATTTAATAAAAGAATAAAATTTGAATTAAGTAATAATGAAGCGATAATTAAATTAATTAATAACAAATTGGTTGTTTATTAGTATATTATAATAATATATTAAGAAGAAATGTCAAATAAAGCTTTTCACAGCAATAATGAGTAATACTTTAATTAAAAAGTTTATTATAATCTTTTTTTAGTTTCTCCCATTAGGCTATTACAGACCACTTCAAAAAATAGTAAGTAGAGAGACCTATATCAATTAAATGTTACATTGATAATATATATTAGAAAAATAAAGTCTTAATGATAAATTCTTAGAAAATTTTATGGTTATGATAATGAACTTTCATATTTGGATTTCTTTCTTAAGAAAAAGAAAGATGAAAAGGAGATTCAAGAAATCAGATTTTCAGATGTAAGAGAATGATCATATACGCTTATATTTATGCATTATTTAAACCAGGATATATAATATATCTTTATTTTAGAGTTATGGAAATTGCAACACACCTCTGATAGTAACTGGTGATGAGGGATGCGGTAAAACTTCATTAGTAGTGTAATGGCTCAAAAACATTTCAAATCCACCAGTAAGTTGTAATTCTAAGTGTATTAATCTTACAAGTGATGAATGCCAATTATTAGTGAAACAATTGATCTAAAATTAACTATAGAAAACTCAACTTGGGCAGTAACCAGTAACTAAGAATCATGTAGTAATCTATCACTTTGCAGGAGTATCAAACTGTGACTTGAAATATCAGTCGTTTATTTTCCGCACACTTGTTAAGCTTAGATAAGAATATGACATTCAGCATAGAGTTGAGATTATTGCTAATTAATAACTAAATCATTATGTAGCAGTGACTATAATATTATTAATATTTTAAATTATCGATGACAAACTTCGCATGAACTTCTCTAGATGGTTGGAGTTAGCAAGCCAAAAACACGAAGAAAGACTGGATCCAGACAGCAAAGTAATATTAATACTTGATGGATTGGAGAATTTTCATGATGTAGACACGAATGGCGAAGAGTCAGCTGACTGGATTCCTTGGTAAGATTTATTGTCACTTTTATTAATTACTTATGTTTAGGACATTCCCCAATCATATTAAAGTGATTTTAATGACAAAGAAAAATTCAAAGGCTATGAACCATTTCAAATTAAGGAAATACCCAATTATTTACATAAATGTATATCATAGACAGTTTTAATGCACTGTATATATTATTTACATGAATGGAGTTAGCCCTCTAGAGATACAATCGATGCTAGATGACTATCTAAGTTTAGACATTGGGAAATAACTAAGTCAAAGGTAAATTGACTTAGTGAAGCAAACTATAATATCACTTAAATATAATAGTTTTAATCTAATTTATTGGTTATAGTTATTATTGTGTATATAATAATTATTAATCACGAATGGGAGGAAGTATTGGTGGTCTATATCATGGAGACAGTTTCGTGACACCATCCAATGCAAATGCTGGGGAATTCATAGATACAATAAATAATACAAACAATGGACTTACCATATCAAATTCGCCTGAACTAAGAAATGAAGGAGACAGTACCAAAGCTTATTTCTTTTTATTAAAGCAGCTCTTGCTTCGAAATCATTAATTGAAGAGCCTTCTCAACCCACATTTTCTTTGTTTAATTCACTAAAAATGGCTAAAAATCTGAAGTAAAATTCTTCAAATCAGCAAACTGTGTCTTTTGGTTAACAAAACTCCCAATATTACTGTATTTAGATAATTTACCAAAATGATTTAAACTTTTATCTCATTTTTCTTATTTGATTAGCATTAATTAATAGTAATAACAACCTTTACCACAACAATAGCCTTAATTCAACCCCCTTAAAAGTTTTATGTCTCAGAACAGCTCAGTTTCTACAGCCCTGAAATATTTTGTGAGAAAAAATTACCTCAAAAATATAGTTGTGCCTGCCGACTAATGTGAGATGGTTAGCTAACCATTTTAAGCCAGTATCAACCCACTCATCATTAAGTGTAAACTATTTATGTCACTAAATTTTAACAATCAGAATATATTTTTTACATTTCTTATAATATTAATGGTTTATCTTGAACTTCAACTTGGTATTCAATAAATATGAGCACAAAGATGAGGAACTGTTTAGATTAGTTCCCCTAGATATAAATAAAATACTTGAATGTAAATCACTGAAAAACTTGTTTGTGCTTGCCATTCAGCATTTTAGGGGATAATTGTTTAATATCTCTAATTCTTCCACTTACAATAACTAGGAAGAATTGATTAAATTTGACTATCTTCTTGTATTTATAATTTTAAAAACACATTTATAGACTATGATCTTATAATGACATTTTAAGTGTCTCATAATTATTTAGAAATATATCTA
>ARYC01014350.1:0-13108 GCA_000711775.1 Oxytricha trifallax
CATATCTGCCAAATCTCCAAAAATACTAGCAAGAATCCTTATTTTTTGCTCTACATCCCTGTGATACTCGCAATTGAAATAAATTACTTATAAACATCGTATTTTATCTACAAAGATTTCTCATTGCTCAATTTTGCAATCATTTTCAATAGATTTGCTTTCATCAAGCAAGCCCCTTCTCTTCGATCCTCAAGTGTAAATTGAAAGCAATTTCATATAAACTGCAACAACTTTTTAAAATGCATATCTGCCAAATCTCCACAAATACTAGCAAGAATCATTATTTTTCGCTCTACATCCCTGTGATAGTTGCAATTGAAATAAATTATATTTTAATATCGTATTTTATCTACAAAGATTTCTCATTGCTCAATTTTGCAATCATTTTCAATAGATTTGCTTGAATCAAGCCCCTTCTCTTGGATCCTCAAGTGGAAATTGAAAGCAATTTCATATAAACTGCAACAACTTTTTAAAATGCATATCTGCCAAATCTCCACAAATACTAGCAAGAATCCTTATTATTCGCTCTACATCCCTGTGATAGTTGCAATTGAAATAAATTATATTTTAATATCGTATTTTATCCACGAAGATTTCTCATTGCTCAATTTTGCAATCATTTTCAATAGATTTGCTTGAATCAAGCCCCTTCTCTTGGATCCTCAAGTGGAAATTGAAAGCAAATTTCATATAAACTGCAACAACTTTTTAAAATGCATATCTGCCAAATCTCCAAAAATACTAGCAAAAACCCTTATTTTTCGCTCTACATCCCTGTTATAGTTTCAATTGATATTAATTATACATTAACAAGGCTATAATATTTTATTTTATTTTAATTAGAATTCATAATACAGGTTTTTTAATATATATTTAGTGATTAAGTAGGCTTTTTTTATTTTTTTTATTTCACTTAATTATAATTTTTACCATGATCTTTAATTTTCATCTTTCTTTGAGAATTTTGGGAAGGTATTTTAATTCATTGTCTTGATCTCAATATTTTCTTATTCAAAAATGTTTCCGTGCCTATGACAAAAAGTTAGTTACTTCAATATCTTATACCTAGATCTTTCATTCTCAATGAAAGGACAATCCTCTATTATGTTTAATGTTATTTTAATAACTTTTGAAATATTTAATTTTTAAATATGAAAATCTGAATTAATAAATATCATCTTATAAAAAATTAAGACATCTTTATTTGAACTTGTATTTTAGATTAAAACTATTTTTACATACATCTCTCAAAGTTCATTACTACTTTAAAATTCTTAATTTTTAAATTTTAAATTTAAATATCTCTAAATTTATTAAAATTCCACTAAACTTAATGGAGGACTTGCCACTCAATAAAAATTGAAGATCTAGGTTTTAAATATAGAAGCGGCTTAAATTTTGTCAAGCACGCAAAACACAGTTTAATAAGAACATAATAATGTCAAGAACATGAGGGAATATCTTGCTTGATTTAATTAAAAACAATAAAGAAGTTATTTAAATCAAATGGAAATATCAATGAAAATATTTGGAAAAAGATTCAAATTTGCTGAAAACCATTTTAATTTTTGATATTTATTTTTGGATTTTGGTAGTTTATGAATGAATTTAGAGAAAAATTTCAAAGCTATAAAGTTACAGTTAAGTTTTATAAATATAAGTACAAAATACCTTGTTTAATTGTAAAATAAAAAGTATATAATAAAAGTATTGAAAAAAAGGTATCAATAACATTCCAGTATGATGCGATTCTTAGCAGATAATTTTCATATTTACAACATTAAAATAAAATGAACTTTCATCAGTGAAAGGTATGCTTTCATGCAGCTTTTCGCATACAAAGGATGCAAATAAGAAGGAACATTAGAGTATACACGTTGAAGAGTCATATTTTGCAAGTATTAACAAACCAAAATATTTATGAACTCTAGGTTTTATCTTATACAATAAAAGATTGACAATCTAAGGTAATGCTTGCGAATCTTAAAGAAGTAGATAAGATGATGTTTCCCTGCCAACATACTGTTTTGAATCCATACTTCTTTAAAAAAAACCCTAAAATATCTATTTTAGTCATTAAGATCTCGCTCTAAACAAATATAAAATTCTCGTTGCGAAATCTTCAAAGCACACAAATATAAAGTATTTAATTTTCATTATGAATTTTTAGAATGAAAATTTTATACATTAAATTTTAAGGTTTTCATTTCATCCGTTGATTGTCACGGAAATTTTTGAGATAATCAAGTGTTATACAAATCAGTATATTAGTGCTCCTGAAAAAGATTTAAAAATTGGTCAAAAATTTTGAAATTAAGGGAGTAAATTTTATCATAAGAAATTTAATCCCTAGCCTTCATCGTGTAAATTGGCTTTAGAAATGAGTAGTGCGAGCTCTTCCATATTTCATTGATTGTTTATGAAATGCTCTTTATATTTCAACTATATTTATTTAGAATTGCATATTTCATATAGAGAATTTTATAATTTTAAAATCTAATAATCAAAAATGGGCAAGAAAAAAATCATTAAAATGTTTGATTCTACAGAGATTATGAAGTGTACTTAATTGAAATAATAGATATATTCAAAGAAGCTCTATGAACTCGCATCTATGCAACAAAACTAGTAATTGAACTAGAGAAAATAAAATTTGTGATACAAATTGAAGAGAGTGTGTATTATTGTTTGAAGGAGTTCAGCTGCAGTAACGACGGAGAAAAGTAAGGGATCAAATGCTAAGACAACATAAACATGATCATGTGATAAAAAGAGCATAGATGCTATCAATAAGATGGGAATATTTAGGAGTCCTTAAATATCCCCAAATAGTCACTCTTAAGATAAAAAAGGCTTTAAACTGATAACTGTAAAATAAAAAGTTTATAGTCTACCTATAAAAAAATTTACGAACCCAGTGCTGTATGAGGGTGACTTCAAGAGCTTGAGAATGTTGGAGTAAATTTGTGTACGTCTGCCTCAAAATAATGGTATATTATACGAGTTTGTATTGATGGATTTTCCATGGAGGCTTAGGCAAGAATTACCGTATGATCGATTAATGATTTAGTGATTTTGGAAATGTCTATCGAATCAATTCAGAGGAAATGATTCATAGTTATATAAATAGTCAATCAAAGAAAGTAACTAGCTCAACAATCTAAATTAAAACATGGAAATAAGGAGGTATATCATGGTGAGTGGATTAAACTCACAAAAATAGAGTTCTTTACTCTTGTGAGTTTATACCCTTTATACTGTAATAAATAATGCTAGGTTAGGAGGAAGATTTATTTTACTGACATCGTGCATTCCATCAAGCAAAAGCTGTATTTTCGAAACAATAAAAGGCCGCTCTGAGAAGCCAATCTACGACTTCGTCTAGACTATCGCACCTGACATTTAAATATATAAAATCTTCCCTCTAAAAGAATAATAAAGGAAGAGTCATTCATTTTTAACATAACTTTATTCGATTCTTCGCCTACAGCTGTATTTGTACTTAAAGTTATGACTGCGATTTTTTATTAATTTTCTAATAAGTTCAAAGTTAAATCAAAATGAATAATAATTTTAAGATATCTTATACGAGTTAGTATTGTAAATTCTAAAATAGGGGCGGAAAACCTGTTTATTCATATACATACCCTTGATGAAATTAATTACAAAATGCAATGATAGATGTATCATTTAGTTTCATAAAATTTGAAAGAACAACTATGGACAATTATTATTAGCATGTCCACACTATACTTTTCCAGAAGTAATATGATGAGCACCTTACAACTTGCCTGATATATTAAGAGGAGGTTCAACATCAGGATTTAATTATAAATTGATTTTAATGGAATTTTTAACTTTAATTTCCATTTAAACATACAGGAAGATCGGAACCAGTACTAATACTAACGTCAGCAAAGTATAGAATAATACAATCTGAATAAGTATATGATTATGATTTAAAATGATATATTAATTTAAGGTTTATTCTTCAGCAATAACTGTTTGCCTAAAATTAAGATTATATCCAAGAATAAATTATTTAAATCAAAACCACTACCTATATTTACAACATTAAACAATATTGAATTATATTGAACTTAAAATTTTAACAAAAAATGATTTAAAAGGTAATCCAATAAGTAATCTTTTTATTTCATTAAAATCTGACTTTTCACCACAATTAAAATAAAAATATATAGATTACTTTTTTATTTATAATTAATATGTCTAATTAGTATTTAATATTTTATTTAAAATATATAACATGTATTTCTAAAAATTTAATTTTAACTAATAAATTACATTTTGAAATAAATATGCGTATAAAATTTATTAACAATATTACTATAATTATACTTAACACTCCCGCAAATAATAACAATATACCCAATTCCATGTCATCCTACTCCTGCTCGCCGCATTTGCTTTCCACAGAATTCATTGCTTCCAGTCAGGCCTTTACCCTTTATTACTCACATGGATAAATCTAATACGTCTTAGTGCTTTCCTAATGTTGGATCACTCTTACGTTAATATAGCTATCAGGTGATAATGTAAGTGTGATGTGTCTAGCTATATTAACGTTAGAGTGATCCAACATTAGGAAAGCACTGGGATGTGTCTGCTTTATGCATGTGAATCATAGAGTGTAAAGACCCGCCTAGAAGCAATAAATTATGTGGAAAGCTAATGGGCGAGCAGAAGAAAAAGGCTGGATTGGGGAGTGGTAGTATAATTATAGTAATATTGTTAATAAATTTTTTGGTATAACTCATCTAGATTTGAGATTTTAAATTGAATAAAATGGAAAACAATCAATTATTATAATATCATAATTTAAAATTATTAAAAATTAAATTGTTTTAATAATAGGATATTATTTTTAAATTGAAAATAATAAATTTTGTAAAAAGTTTAAATATTAACAATTATTTCGTATTAAAAAATCAAGATAAAAGGATGCTGATAATGTAATCTGAGGACTTAGTCTTTGATCAATCTGGCATATATATTTAATATAGTATAAATTTATTTTTAATATATAATATAAAATATTTTGATTAATCTTGAATAAATAAATTATATTTATTTGATTTTATATAGCATTTATAATCTGTCCTATCTGTGATAAGCCACATAAATTATTAACAATATTACTATTATTTTTCTATCATTCCCCAATCCAGCCTCCTTCTCCTGCTCGCCACATTAGCTTTTCACATAATTCATTGCTTATTGGCGGGTCTTTGCATTCTATTTTTCACATGCATCAATTCAAACATCCACTCTTTAGTGCTTTCCTAATGTTGGATCACTCTAACTTAGATAACGAACACTACATCCATTACAAGAATATCTAAGTAAGAGTGATCCAACATTGGGAAAGCACTTGGATGTGTTTGATTGATGCATGTGAATAATAGAGCGTAAAGACCCGCCTAGATTCAATGGATTATGTGAAAAGCTAATGAAGCAAGCAGGAAAGGTGGCTGGATTAGGGAGTGGTAGAAAATAATAGTAATATTGTTAATTATTTATGTGGTTAATAGTAAAGATGATACTATAAAACATAAAACATTTTAGCAAATTTTAGAATTCTAAATATATATTTTTATTATTAAATTTATCTGATAATATTATCTACAAAATGTTAGAATTAAAAATAAAACTAAATCATATATGTAAGGCAACATTCGTGATTATGATGATGACAATAATGATATTGATAGCAATTACAAATAATTAACTATTAAAAATATTTTTATATTCAGAAATAGTATTTTGTTTTAGTTATAAATCTGTGTCTATTTATTTGTAATTTTTTAATATGATTAACTAAATAACAATTCATTAATTTATCTACTATATTGTATAATAAATACTATTCTAATCTAAATTTAAATATCTGTTTAAAAAACCAAACAAACTTCTAACAATATTACTATTATTTTACTCCCACTCCCCAATCCAGGCTCCTTCAACTGCGCATCTCATTAGCTTTTCACATAATTCATTGAATCTAGGCGGGTCTTTACACTCTATTAGTTACATGCATCAATCAAACACATCTCAGGGCTTTCCTAATGTTGGATCACTCTAATGTTTATATAGCTAGACACATCACGCTTACATTATCACCTGCTAGTGATATTAACAGGAGAGTGATCCAACATAGGAAAGCACTAGGATGTGTTTAATTGATGCATGTAAATAATAAAGCGTAAAGACCCGCCTAGAAGCAATCAATTATGTGAAAAGCTAATGAGGTGAGCAGTAGAAGGAGGCTGGATCAGGGAGTTGTAGTATAATAATAGTAATATTATTAGTAATTTGCAATTGTGTTAGCGTGAGTGTATTGAAATTGATATAAAATTTTTTTTAATTATACAATTAATTTAAATGTAATTATGAGTAAAAAAATAAAATATTATTTTAAAATATGTATATACTATTATCAATAAACCTCAATAAATATAACTGTGACGTTTAAATATAATGATTGCTCTCATACTAATATTTTTATTTTCTTCTTAAAACAGGTTTCTGTCATTATTCAACTGTATTAAAAACAAAAATTAAATATTGAAAAATCCAATGATCATATAAAATAAAATTTTATTAATTTATCATAGTTTTAGTTGTATTGATTTTTATACTAAATTAAAAATTACAATAAAACAAATTTAAACACATTAATTATTAATAATATTACTATTATTTTGCTTCCACTCCCCAATTCAGCCTCCTTCTCCTGCTCAACTCATTAGCTTTTCACATAATGCACTGCTTCCAGTCAGGTCTTTACTCTTTATTATTCACATGCATCAATCAAACACATCTTAGTGCTTTTCTAATGTTGGATCATTCTAACGTAGATATTGCTAGTAGGTGATCGTATTAAAATATCTACGTTAGAATGATCCAACATTAGAAAAGCACTAGGATGTGTTTGCTTAACCCATGTGAATAATAAAGAGTAAAGACCTACCAATAAGCAATGAATTATGTGAAAAGCTAATGAGATGAGCAGGAGAAGGATGCTGGATTGGGGAGTGCTAGCAAAATAATAGTAATATTACTTATAATTTTATATAATAGGTATGAAATACAAATAATCTATAATAATATATATTTATAAATGTTAAGTAGATTAATAAAATATAAATACTAATTACTAAGATGAACTTTTGGGACTGTTTTTTTGATTTATTCATAAAACACTTAATAAATAAAAAATTTACATGTTTTATCACCTCAAAAGTCGCTTTTATAAATATTTAGCTTTTTGTATTTGAAAATTAATGAGTTATATTAATATATATATATTAAATATTTTTATTTTAAAATTATTAATGTTATCAAATCTTAATTAATTTAATACATTTAATAAAAATAAATATATAAGTAATATTACTATTATTTTCCTACCCTCCCCAATCTTGCTTCCTTGTCCTGCTTACCTTATAAGCTTTTCACATAATTCATTGCTTTTAGGCAGGCCTTTACCCTTTATCATTTACGTGGTTTAAGCAGACATAACTCAGTGCTTTCCTAATGATGGATCACTCTAACGTTAATATTACATGGAAATAATCGTAGTTGTTGCTAACTTCCATATGGTATAATTGTTAGAGTGATCCAAAATTAGGAAAACACTAAGATGTGTTTTATTGATGCACGTGAATAATAGACTGTAAAGGCTTGGCTAGAAACAATAAACTTTGAGAAAAGCTATTGAGGTGAGCAGCAGAAGGAGGATAGATTGGAAAGTGGTGGTAAAACAATAGTAATATTGTAATATTATTTTGTGTGATTATATTTATAATCTTATAGCAATAAATATGTTTGATATAAAAGTAATTTTTTATCGATAAGCCAAAATTTAAAATTAATTAGCATGTAAATAAATAATTCTATATTTTTATTCTTAAAATCATTAAATATACCAAATAATGAATTCTTAGTTTAAACTTTTTAATATCTAAGGAATAATAAATTTATCAAGCAACAATAAGTTATTAATAAATAATATTGCTTAATATATATTTTAACTTTAATATAATAGTATAAGCAGCTATAAATGGAACGAGTAGTGCTAAAAATTCTCTGTATTATCTTACTTAAAGTTTGAAATGAATTTTACTCAAAATGTTTTATCACAATTTTTTTGAACGAAAGTAAACGACATTAATCATAAAATGGAAATGGTAAGATTAAGATAAAATAATACAAAAAAATGGTGAGAAAGAAAATAAAATGCATAATATTTTAATTATGAATGTCAAATGAGTGTATATGAATAATATTTTCTTTTATTATCAGCATAGTTTTGCATAATTCTGAATATTTTCAGCAGTTCATTTATGTACTTTTGATTTTGTATATACTTAGACCTCTTCTTGAGCTTAGATGCAATATCAATTTCCTATTGGTTTGCCTTTTCATCCTGAGTCCTACAATCTCTTTTGCTGTTTTGTCTTCTAAATCTCTCTGAGCACCCATCTGCCTCATGTGATTCCTTAACTGCTGGTCTCTCCACTATATTGTGACTCTCTGATTTATCTCTTTGTGGTCTACCCCCAAGGTATCTGCAATATTCGGTCTTGTCCTCTGAAACCATCTCTACCACCTCTGCATCCTCCGCAGCCATCTCTTCATTCTCCTCTATAGTTGCTTGCCATCAGTTCGTCTCTTCTCTCACTCTTAGCCTGATCTCCATCTTCTTAAAACATCCCAATTCACGAGTTTCTCCTATACCCCTTGACTTAATCATCAGCTAGAAGATGGTCTCTACATTTGGCATCTCGTCATTTATGTCAAACAAATATTGCAGGGGAAGTCACGGAAAGATTTTCGACTGGGGGGGAGCCCAGGCACCACTCGATACTCCATATTTTTATCTACGGAAATGGGGTCTCATACTTAGACATCTATGCTGGGGCTAAGATAAGCAGGGATCTTTATTTGGAGGGACCACCAAAAGCTATTGTGCGTGCGCTTTGAGCCACATTTCCATTCCTCAGACTGCGTGTATACTCCATTCAATTCAGTCTAACCTGCGAATCTTCTTAGCCTGCTAGTCTTGCCACTCTGTACTGAACGTTTTCCTCTTTTTTGCTATTGGAATACTAGGCGGATTCTTATACTATCTAATGGGGTTCAATAGAGATGGAATGCACTTACCAATAGGTAGGGAGAGGAATCTTGAAGTAGTTTAAAGTGAGCACTGCACTCGTTGGCATCTCGACCAATTATAAATCTCCTACTCAAGCACGTCAGATCTTCACTATGACTTTTTCGCACTAAATGGTGCAGGCGTATATACCATGAGAGAAGGTGTAATCATTGAGTAATTAGCAACTAATACATGCTTTCTATTGCTAAATACTTTTCAGGTCTAGAGTGTATACTAATAGTCTCAGCGCAAATGGAGTTTCTACATCTTGCTCTTCTTAATCACAATGCACCTAGGACTACTTGAAATACTTATCACCCTTCCGCAGCTCAAAGAGTCACAAGTATTGAGTTTATGTAGAGAAGGACACATTATCGTTATACCATAAAAGGTAACTAGATATTTATGGCAGCCATGCGATGTAGATGCTTGAAATGATGTTACAGTAATTTTCAAATATGTCAATGGCTTCCTCTCCCTCTGCATTCTTATCTGTATGGGTTCCCGCAAGTAGTACTGGCTTAACAGCATTTTTACTGGACATCTCTGGTAGTGCCTGTGTATTTCTCATCAACCTGTATCAGATAACTGTCTCAAGGAGGTCGCACTTAAGGGCTGTTAGGAATAATTTTAAGGATTGATTAATAATATTAATTTGATTTAATACTAAACATTGAGATTTTGTTGCTTTCTGTTTTGTGATAGAAGCCTATAAATATATATAATAAAAAGAGCCTATTGTAAAGAATAAAAAGCAACCAAATATATATAATTATATTGTTTATATTTGAATTAAAATTATAAATTAACAAATTTTATATTCGAAAAAATCTACTCTTTTATTATCAATCATAAATTTTTGAAAATAAAAAATTATTCAAATTCATCACTTAACGAAATAGTATTATAAAATTATATATTAAAATTATAATGGATTAAATAGAAATTACCTATGATCAAAACCTCTTTGAAAATATAGACATTTCATTAAAAATAAACACAGAGTAAGTTCCTAAAATTCTCATTTTTCTTATTAAAAAGTCTAATTTCACATTAATTTCTCAATTTCTCTAATTATCTTCTAAAATACTCATATATTTTTAGATTTAGTGTATTCTGATTGCGCTACCTAATATTCTCCTTATACACTAAGGAAAATTGTATAATAAAAATTACCGATAATATATAATTAATACCGCATCTACAAGCACACTCCGCTAAACAACAAACGATTTAGAAAAAATGTAAATAAATTTAGAATATATAATCACTAATTAATAACTAAATGATATATTTCTCATAGAAATTACAAAATGGTCCTTTTTTATTTCATTTTTCTCACATTAATCTAATTAAATTTAGTATAATATATATAAAGGCAGTTATTCTATTAATTTATTTTTAAAATTCCTTATTGTTTTCTATTTTATCAATTATAAAATGATTTTGTGTAAACCATTATTGAGAATAAACATCGTAAATCCATCTTAGAAATTTTTACTATGACTGAAGAATCTAAATGAAATGATCTCTTTGGCAAGAGATGTTACGTATGAAAACCTTTCTTATAATATGAAGATATTTATTGTGATTCTTTAGGTCCTCACTGCATTGTGAGAATAGGATCATTCCATTTAAACTGTATAAATTTCTACCGCTGATTAAAATCTTATAATACAAAGTGTAGTAATTATGCCAATTCCTATACTGGTTAATGGTTAAATATAACTCAGATTATCCTTAAGCTTTGCAGTTGTACAATTTAATACGAACTATTTGGTAAGAAAGATAGGAACTTCATTGTTAGAGTTACTAACTAGGATCAGCAATATGGTGATTCAGGAATCCTTAGATTGTTTAATAGATAGTTGTAAATATATCATTTGAAAGTCTGATTATAAAATAAAGAAATACCAAGGGAATTTTATTGTACAAATAAGCAATTAGAACTTATATTACTGGGAATAGGCATAGCCACTAGACGATAGTATTATATTCCAAGAAAACATCAAGCAAAGCACAAATTAAAAAGAATGACAAGTGAAACAAGCCTGATAAATGGCTTTAAGAGCTGCGAAAATTGGTTGCTTAGTTTGGTTCCTAAGACATTTGTCTAAGCCAGACATTCAATTTTATCACTTTAAAGAAAAGAGAATTAATTGGTGTCCTTGCCACTCAGTAGCCAATATATTATGCTGAGAACAAAACTTGAATTCTTAACATATTCAAATTTTGAGATAAAAATTAAAGTTATAATATTATCAAGTTGATTAAAACAACTTTAGTTAAAAACAAAATGATTCTATAAGTTCATGTTATATTCTTGGAAAGTGCAGCAAATACAGTTATATACCGCAAATTAATCAAGATCCCAAAGTTTTTAAAGCAATCAAAACCCCAAGACCCTTTCAGTAGTTTGATTGAGTTTTTGATTGATAAAAGTAGACTATTAGTGTATAATTAGTGTTTTAATAGGGTTTATGAAGGGGTTTAATGTTTAAATATTAGTAATTTAAGTGAGTATGACAAGCGAGTTTTTTTTTAAATAATTCACACAAACATAAGCTTAGAGTCATGTGGCAGTTCTCTGAATTTTATCTTTCTAAGTTACTGTTTGATTTTTTCTATTGTTATTTAATTCTCTTAACTTGGCTTGATAATAATTGAGTATGCAACTTCTCTGAGACCTCCATTTATTTTATTTTTTTCGAGATATTTTTTGATTCTCTGCTTAGAATCTCTCTCACCCCTGCAGCTAAAGTAATCGTTTCTTGGCATGTCGCTCTCTATTATTATTACTGCTAGAGCCCAGATATCCCATTAAGAGTCTCCATCTCTCCAATCCTCTCTCTCTGGGAAATATCCAGGAGTGCCGTATACATTTCCTTATGCAGAGGCTTGCACTCTTTGAGCTCTGTTGAAGTCAATAATAAAAACTCTAAGAGGCTGAAAGTTTATCATGATGTTCTCTGGCTTTAAGTCTCTATGAACATAACCAAGCTTGTGAAGCTCTTCAATCCCCTAAACTATCTGCTATACTATCTAGCTAATTTATCTCTGACATCTATTGTCAGATAAGAATTCTCTATAAGTCTTTTCTAGTAAAGGAAGCCTAAATGCTTCATGATCTTTACCAAGTAAAATAGCATCAAGCTAGATGTTATGCCTGCACTCATTGAACTTTACCTTTTAAAGAGCATAATACTCATTAGCAAATTCCATTTAGAACTTGTCATCAGCAAGGAAGTAGTTGAATGGGTATATTTTGTAAGCATATTAGTCATCAGTAATGACTCTCTTCTCTATTTTATGTTCAAGAGTGAGGTAGCTTTCTAGGCAAGAATCTAAGTCAATAATTTTTAATATGGGAATCTTCATTGCCTCTATTTTAACCATAATTTTGTTGATCTCAGAGACTGGAAGTTCTTGACTGCTTTCTTCATTTTAACTTACTTCTAGACTTCAACTCTAAGAGACTCCACCGGGTTTCTTGATCTTCTCTTTGAGAGGAATCTATTCCCTGTAGGTTCATGAATAAAGACAAAACTTTAATTGTGCTTTTTTCTTTAAGTGCACTTTGAGGTCTCTAGTATGAGAATATGGCTACTCACAGAACTCACAGACATACTTCCCATCTTTCTTTTAATGCTTGAGATATAACCTTGGCATATCGTTGTGTATATCTCTCAAGTGTCTCTTATAAGTTGACTTGTAAGGGAAAACTTTATTGCATTCTTTGCATTAATAGTCAACTTTGGTTGGTATTTATTAATACTCTATGGCTGGTTGTTTAACCTCCTCCTCAATTTGCTTCTCAAAAGGTTAACGCTAATTTTAGTTTGCTGTTATATTTTATTATAATAATGATATAATATACCTTGATAAACTATTATAGTAGAGTATAAGACACTCTGGTAGTTTCTTTGC
>ARYC01014351.1:0-10713 GCA_000711775.1 Oxytricha trifallax
CCTTTCATCTCAAGTAAGCTTAGTCTTCTAACTTTATAGAAAAACCTGGTACTGCTATATACTTGATGAAAGAGAGCGCAGCAAATTAAACAGAGAGAGAAAGTCTAGAGTAAAACATGAATTGAGTAAGAGGCTCTTCAAAGATTTATAAAAGCCAGAAGAGATGAACATAGATGCAGGGGCTGGCACTAAGAGAAGAAACATGGGCCCAAGCAAGCCTTAAGAGGAAGAAAAGAAAGAGAAGCCAAATCCCTTTGCGGGGAAATTTAATATGTGAACTTATTCATTCGTTTAAATCTAAGACTTATTTATAAACATAAAATCTCCCTTCTCTTGCGCAAACTTTAACTTTATCATCGCTGACTCTTTTAGCAGCACTCTTAATAAAATCTACTGTATCTATCTTAAGTCGTGCATCAAGTGATAGAGTAGCAATTTCTTATAATGACCTTTCAATAACCCCCAATATAATTCAATACCATTGAACCGAGGACTGTAGGGAACATTAAATACAGGTGTTATGTTTAGCCTTTCATATTCCTTCCTTGTGTCTTTAGTTTTATGGACAGATAAGTTATCTACAAACAGAATAATCTCTTAGTCGGCGTACTTATCTCTGAGTTAATATAAGAACTTTATGTATTATTCGGTCTTTATTGAGCGAGGGTGGATAACATAAGTCTCGAGGCCATTATCTTCGCTTATTCAACCAAGAATTGCATGAGTTTAAACCTTAACCTTTTAATCATATACTTCAATGTTGCTATATCTTTTATACCAAGACCTTGATATGAAGGTATTAAAACGTGAATACTGCCTCATCAGCGTGTATGAACTTAATGTTATTAGTAATAGCCCTCTGCATTTAATCGAATATATATGTTAAATTATCATTATAAATGGAACATTAAAGTCAATCACTCTCTTAATGCGATTGACTGTCTTGTAAGATATTCCGTTATTTTTATATATGTTAGCTATCGATTAAGCAGATATGTGAAGCTCAGGAAAGTGGCGATGAAACATCACAACCCTCTAGGCTAGAGAGAAATGAGCCCAGTATTTAAGAGTCTTATCATTAATAGGATAGTCAATATGATGCTGCTAAAATTTTCGAGGTCTTTTAGGCTTAGAATTAAGCTGCTATCTCTTTAAATTCAATGCTAATAGACAGTGAGTCCTTACAGTTGCTGGAGATTTATGGAGTAGCCTTGCTATAGACGTATAATTCAGAACAGGCATAAGTTATTCACTATATTCATCACATCCATATCGCAACTTAAACAATAAATCTATATACTCTTTGTCATAAACAGACCCCAAACCTCGCATATACTCACTTAAAATACTAATATTTAAACATTAAACCCCTACATAAACCCCATAAAAACCCTAATAAAGTATGCACTAATAGTCTACTTTTATCAATCAAAAACTCAATCAAACTACTGAAAGGGTTTTGGGGTTTTGAATAAAGCTGATTTCCTTTTAGTCCCCTTGTTATTTCCTCTTAGAAGAAGTGGATGGACCTTGGTGTATTCTTAAAAGCACAATTAGATTTATTTTAGTGATAGACTACTTTCTAATTGATGTGCTGAGTATTCCTGATTGGCTCAATTACTGATTTAGGATTCATTAGTATTTCTACTAATATTATTTGTTATTCTCTAAAAGTTTTTCATAATTATTCTTTGCTCTTTTTAACAAATAGTAACAGCTTTAATATTGTGAGCTCTGAAGGTCATTTGCAGTTTAAAATAATGAATTCAAGATCAATGATCTTTACTATTTACAAAACTTTGAGCTTGCTGTATCATCTTTTAAAATAAGCGAGACTGCTTATTCTACTTTTATAATTTACAAAACGCAATAAGAGCTGCCTTGAAATACACTGTTACCAATTACTCTTACCATCAAAGATGCCTTAAAATTTTTTATTGAGTTGGCAAGAGTACGCGAACTGATTATCACTTGTATAAGAGCTATTGGACCACAATGGGAATATGTAAAATGATCATTTTAATCCGAGTGAATTTCCATATTACACCTCTCTATCTATGCACTTTCTTTTTAATAGACTAAGATTGCTATGGGATTGTTATCAAGTTTATGAAATTTGTCAGGTGCACTGTCTACGATAATATAAACTTCATAGTGTTTTATTCAGGATTTAGAGATAACTAAGGTGAGGCTTATTAAATAAGAAGTGATCATTAATCACCTAGCAGACATCTCAATTCTATTTTGTCCACCCCATTTCTTAATTTATATATTATAAATCTGAAGTTTGTTAATTTGTAATGTTATTAGTAAAATAAAAAGTAATTTAAAAGATTAAATTCAAAACTATATATGATCTAAATGCTAGGTTTAAAATAGAAGGACTATATTTAGCAAGATTTGTATTAATTACTCATTCTTTCAATATTTTATAATCTTTTACTATAATCTCAGAAAAATGTAGTCTTGGTGCTTACAGGAAGGTTTTCTTTGGCTAAATAGAGAAACGTTTCTTGTGAGCTTCTTCATAGACGACCACCACTCGATTCAACAGATACATTTTACGCTCAGAAGTAATTCTATAAACATATTTTTAACTTGTTTATATTTTATTACATTTTATTTCCTTGATATGTAAAGTATTTATTTTCGGTGCATTTATTTAGATTTAATGAGCATATAGTAATAGTCAATTTAATATTTATTTATTTTTATTTATTTTCAATTCAAAATCTTAAATTTTATTATAATAATAATAATAATAATAATAATAATAATATGTATTATGACACCTAGATATTTTGTTATTATATAAATAAGAGGATATTTAAAATTATTTAAACATTTATATTTAAGAGAAGAAGTTATTTTTATATATTTTAAATAAATTATTTTGTTTTTTTATTTTTAATATATTATTGCAGAAATTAATATCTATTTTAATTTTATTAATTACTATTTTTATTTTTTTTAATTTTATATTAAATAAAATATAAAATATGATATTATTTATTGATTTTTTCAAATGATAATAGCTTTAAAATACTTGAAATTAAAAAGATTAACTATATTATGATAAGAATTAAACTAAAATAAATTTTTATTATATTTAAAAGTATTTATTTTTAATATGCATTGTTTGGAAATTAGTATTGTAATAAAATAATTAAATAAAATCTATAATTAAATAATAAAATATTAATTAAACAATAATTTTGCAAAAATTAAAATATAAAAAGTCTTCATTAAAATATTGTCAAGAAATAATTCACGAAATATATTATATATGAATATCGAATATTTAAAAAAATTATAATTATATTACTCTTAAGTCTTTTATATTAATAAATAAAAGGCAATTATAATATTAAATATTAACGGTGAAATAAAAAACAACTATTATAACAAGGTAGTTTTTTAACATAACTAAAAATTATTTTACAAAGAAATTAAAATCTAATAAAACAATAAACGAATATCAATAATTAAATTAAAAATGGCAATTAAAAAAACTTACTATAGTATAAAATCACTTGAAATTTCAAAGGAATTTACAAACAGTTTTTAGACTCTGAATTCTTGGTTACCCACAAATTCATGCCAACTAAAGTGAATTAAGTCAACTGAAATATGGTATACATTATTAATCAACAATTTAATTCAATAATGCAGTTCAATTACATAAAATTTTTGTCTTAAAATCTTGATTTTCTCCAGCATTCTTTCATCAACATCATTGATATTTATTATTCATAACACGAGATCGGTACTCTATAAGTCATTGATCATTACATCATCAATTGACTTACACTTCATGATGTATTGATTAAATCTAAACCACAATTCAATGTAGATCAGCTAAGAGGACTGTCCTCCATTTTAATAGTTTTAATTTAAGCATTGCAGTTATTATAAATAAATTAAATAATACATATATAGAATTATTAAATTCTAATGGTTAATGATAAAATATTAATTTAAAAAATTTAATATATATATATATATCAAATTACTAAATGAGATATATAAGTAAAATTAAAATTTATACTCTACAATTAAAAATATGCAAAATATAATAAAAATTAAAAAAAGACTTGTTAAAATTAGGAATTAAAAAAAAATTTATATACCAATCAGCTGATCAACATTGAAATTAGGTTAAATATTATAATACAAATCACTATGATTATGAAGGAAAATGAATAAGAATTAAGAATTAAAAGGTGTTCATAACTTTAAAATTTTAATTTAGTCAAATTGAAGTTGAAAGACAAACCTTTTACATTTCTCTCGAAGAGATTACTTCATTTAGCATGATAAAAAAGGAAATGTAGAAATTAGAGTGGTGGTTACAAAATTAAGATAAAAATATTTTGAGGCTTAGCACGAGGAATAAGAAGAATTTCTGGCCTTTTGGCTTTTTCTTTGTCAAATAGAAGCTGGATGACAAAACCTTTTCATATCTTTTGAAGAGATCACTTCATTAAGCATGTTAAATATTGTATTTGAGAAGTGAGAGTGGTGGTTACAAAATATAGATAGTTAGATTATGAGACTTAGCCTTAGGAATTGGAAGGTCTTCTGGCCTTTCGGCTTTTTTCTTTGTCATATAAAAGTTGAATGACAAATGTTTTTCATTTCTCTTGAAGAGATCACTTTATTGAGAATGTGTGTTTAATGATTAAAATCAAATAAATTTAACATATCACTGTTAAATACTAAAATCAAACCATCAATCTTAGTCTTGACGTATACGTATCTGAGTAAGTTGACGTGGCAGTTGTGAAGTAGAAAACTCCGAAAAAACCAATTTCGCTATTACCCAGTCTTCTCATAAAATCATGATGTCATCCCAGTTTGTACCTGGGGAGAGCTTGTGAGATCCATCTAGATAACAGAAGATGGAGAAAAACGCTAACCGGTCCCACCGCTGCTGGGAAACGTAATCCCTATCCTTTCGCTGTGGTAGCTTCAGCACCCTAACCCGGTGTGAGAGAAAAATCCTTATCGTTGGCATCAATGTTTTTCTTCTTCTCACTTTCGAAGGCAGAGCGTACCTTCATCCTGCTCCCTATTACCTAGGAAACTGAACTCAAGCCAGTTGACTCATCTAATGTAGGGAAATCATAGGATCCATCTCACTCGAAGATTGTACGCTGACAAATTGAACCCCGCCGACTGGTCCCAAATGCGTTGCGACCAGCAACCACCTACCTGCCCTCGATAAGCCTTAGTGAAGTAGAAAGCTCTATCAGAAAGTCTCAAGTGGTTGGTACCACCTAGTAATTAACTTTCTAATTTAATAATATTGAAAATGTTAAATAAGATAATTGAGCTATTAGATTTGTGGTTTCAAAATTTATATAGTAAGATTTTGAGGCTAAGTACAAGAATTTGAAAGGTCTTTTGGCCTTTCGGCTTTTTCCTTTGTCGAAAAGAAGTTGAATGACAAATATTATTCATATCTCTTGAAGAAATCACTTCATTGATCATGTTTAAAAAGTTATTTGAAAAATTAGAGTGGTGGTTATAAATTTTAGATAGTAAGATTTTGAGGCTTAGCACTAGGAATTTAAAAGGTCTTCTTTTCCTTTCGGCTGTTTCCTTGGCCAAATAGAAGTAGAATTACTAACGTTTTTCATATTTCTTGAACAGATTCTTTCATTCATATTTTTAAAGAGCTATTTTAGATATTTCTCAATCTTTAACCATATATATATTTTTTTTAATCATCTCCTTAAAACTTATTATTAATTTGTAAATTATTAAAATTATTTATAAAATTTATAATTTTTTAAAAATAAATTATAAATATTTAAGTTTCTAATAAGTATTAGTTATGAGCGATTAAGACATGTTATTTTTATAGGTAAACTAACAGTTATAGAAATACTTTAGATAAGTATCATTATATTTTCTTTTATTTTTTTTAACAATAAGATTTTCTCAAATTATATTTGTTTTTAATATTTATAAAAATTATAGTTATTGAATTTCATTTTATTAAAATACTTCTAAAAATCTTAATAAAAATGATATTTTACATATAAAATTATTGGTTACGCTTTATTTTGAAATTTAAATAACTAATTAGATTTATTATACAAACCCTAATAATGCTTTGAACTTTACTTCCGTTATGACTTTTATGCCTTTTAGTATTTTTTTTTCTCATACAAGCCAATTAACAAATTAAATTTATTTATAATATAAATTATAATCATGTAATCTTATCAATCATTTATTTAATGATGTTTTTTTCAGGTGAATTTAATTACTGAAATTATTATATAATGTTTTTATAAAAAAATAAAGTCACAATGTCGCACACTTGCATTAAATATATTTAAGCAGATTTCATAAAAGGTATTTTTTAGCAATCTTCTTGAAAATAATGTTAGGAAATAAACACATTTAATTTTTTGTGGAGCAATTAAATTCTTTTAAGAAAACTTTATTAAATTAAAATATAACTTTATTTATTTTACGCTATAAAGTATTTGACAAAAAAGTAATCCTATAATTTTCCAGATAAAGTTAAAGGAAAAATTCTTTGGAGTTTTTATGCATTTAGAATGTAAATCTCTCACAAGAAGTTACTTAAAATAAACTAGTTATTGATGATACATAAAGCTAATATATCTTCTTTTTGTTCTTGGATGCAAATACTAGGCGTAAATTAGTGCCATTTAATATGTAACATTATCTATTTTAATTTTGAATAAAGTTACTATATAATAATTTAACTACTATCATAAAACTTTAATTGTAAGATTTGTTGTATTAAATAGTTCATATCGTCAGTGTTTATAATGTAAAATCTAATATGAAATTAATCGAAAAAATGAACTGAACATAGATTTTAATAATATAAAACACTTAATCAGCTATAGTTATATTAGTGATATTTATTAAGATATGAAATTAATTAATCTCATAAAATATAAGTTACATATTAATGAAAAAAATATATAGTAAAGACTAACTTAAAGCACTATATGGCATTTAGAGGCCTAAAATACAGATAACGTTGTTGATAAATCAAGTAAAATTTAAATAATATTTTGCTTAAAAATTAAGAATAAGCGATTAAGGAATTTGACAAGAATGTACATACCTTATACATTATTTTTCATCACTTAGAAAATTTAGAGAAGCATTATATTGAAAGTTACTCCGACAAAATACAAATGGTTGTTTACTACATTTGCAAGGGTAAATATAGCAACTTTCTCAAAAGTTATTGAAAAATACTTTCCAAATATTTAAATAGTGAAAATTTTCCATTTTATTTATTTAATTGACTTATAAGTAAACAAATTATATGTCATGAAAATGATTAATTTGGAAGTTATAATTGCAGGCTAGTAGAATGAGCAAGTTTACAATCAAAATTAACAGAGGAAAATAGAAATCGTTAAGACAATAAGGGCAAATAGAAGTGCTAAAAATATATAATATTCTAATTTGATGCGTAACAATAAGATAGTAAATACAATTTTCAATCTTTTAAGATAAGGAAATAACCTTAAAATTCAATTACTGGTAAATTTTATCAATTAGTTTACAGAGGATACTGATTAATATCATAAGCATTCTTATTAAATAGAAGACAAGTGTCAAAATTAATGCAAGGAGAGTGAAAATTGCAAAAAACTATAAGATATATTTATTTGTTCAATCTAGTATATTTTTGAGTAAATTATAAGACAATATCAGAATAACTTCATCGAAGTTATCATGCCATTTTGGCCATATAAGAAAACAAAGTGTTTCTGGAAGCAAGATAAACTATCAATTTTTACTGAAAATTTTAATGTTTTTATTTATTTAGGATATTACCAACTAGAAATAATAAACCTTGATGATAAATAAAGCAGACTAATAATATATTTATTAAATCATTTACTTTATATGAATTTTATGAAGAATAACTAGTAATTAATAGTAGTTGAAGGAAGATAAAATTGTAGACATTATACATAACAATAGTAAAGCCTAATACAACTCATGTTTTTTTTATGAGTGATGAATAGAAAGAAATCCAGGATAAGAAAATATAGATTGCAATTATATTAAAATGATTTATAAATACAAAAATTATAATCAATCATAAACTATCAAAATGAATAATAATAATAATAAAAATAATATGATTACATTGAGGTCTTTGGGGACCCCGATCAAATAAGCGTGATAGTTTGATAAGGGACTAGCCCGGTTAACTGGTTTTGGAGATTCATAATTAATAATAAGAAAATGTAATTAATGAATAATATTTAATAAATAAAGAAACTTAAGATGGTGTCCCCGGAGCAACTAGTCATTCACTAAAATTTGTAAGTTACAAAAAACATATCTAAAATTAATTTTTTTATTTCAGCTATACTTACCAGCAGGAATTGCAACGTCAGCAGACTGAGGCCTCAAGAGACACTGGAAAAATATGTGAACAACTAAGTAGGTGTGGCCAAATGAAGAAAATTATGAAGGATATTGGAAAGATGACACAGCTGTTTCAAGATTTAATCTCTGTAATTGTCTATACTAATACTTATTATTAAAGTTCATTTTCATTTTAAATTAAAAATTTCCACTTATTTTTCATATTTTCTCCAGTATACTGAGTCTTTCATCTTCTTTTGTTTCTTCTCTTTCCTCTTCCTCTGTTCTTTCTTTCTTTTGATGTTTGTCTCTACGCTTCCTGTCTTTCTGATGTAGGATTAGTACTGTTTCTCCGAGGTCTTTGAATTTGAACTGTGTGTCGAAGTGTTTGAAGTTCATCGAGAATTTTAGTTGATTGGTTGCTGTATCATAATGAATAGATATAATTTACTTTGCAAAAGTATAACAAATAATAATTATCTTATTAAATATTCTATATTTATAATGAAAATCTTGCGAAAGAAGAATTAGACAAGATTTCTTGATATTGACTTTGAAGCCGTTGCTTAGAACTTCCTACTAAATATATAAATGCAAATAGACTAACCGTAAGAGGTGTTATGCGATTCTTCAAGCAAATTTAACTAAAATCTGGTGGTTAGGCATGAAGATCACACTAAGCAGTACTTAGATGTTGTTGTTATAAGAGTGGTAGGTTTCAATTTGGTGTGACAATTTATTCTATTAAATATAAGAATAATTCATGTCGTTATATTCAATTAAATAAGATTCTATAAGTTTCAGTTGCTGTTAAACTTATCATATATCTGAGTAATTCTTAATTTTGGGTGAGTTAAATTTATTAAAATGGGACTTTATAAAAGATGTTCTTTGATTCTAATGACTAACCGTTTAAAGGATTAAGTAAACATTTTAATAGAAATCTATGAATAAATTGAATTAAGTTCATAAGAAAACTAGAAAATTTCAAACTAAAGAGTATAAAAAAGCAAATATTGATTATAACAATTACTATTTGTAATTTATACAGAAAAATATAATTTAACTGTGGTTGATTAGTAACAGCTAAAAGCATTTTAAATTATTGATTTTTATCTGAGATCATCAATGATAAATGGTAAAGAATATCAAAGCTATGATTTTTATCATAAAGAAAATAAATCATTGTGATACTTTGGACTTCATGCAATCAAAACCCCAAAACCCCTTAGTGAGGTCTATAAGTGCTTTGATTTTTAGGGTATAGTTGGGGTCTTATTGGGGTTAGTAGAGAAAATGCAGGTCTTTTATGAATTTAATGAATATTTAATGAGTATTACTGTACTTAATTCAAATAAATTTTATCTGCTTATCTTTGTGATACCTCTTGAATTTAGCAGTCTGTAGTTGTTCTAGTATATCATCCAATGATGCAAAACCCCAAAACCTTTCAGTAGTTTGATTGAGTTTTTGATTGATAAAAGTAGACTATAAGTGCAAACTTTATTAGGGTTTTAATAGGGTTTATGCAGGGGTTTAACGTTTAAATATTAGTAGTTTAAGTGAGTATAACAAGCGAGTTTTTAAAATATTTTACACAAACATAAGCTTAGAGTCTTGTGGCAGTTCTCTGAATTTTATCTTTCTAAGTTGATGTTTGATTGTTTCTATTTTTTGTAATTCTCTTAGCTTGGCTTGATAATAGTTGAGTATGCAAGTTCTCTGAGACCTCCATTTATTTTATTTTTATCGAGATATTGTTTGATTCTCGCTTAGAATCTCTCTCACCCCTGCAGCTAAAGTAATCGTTTCTTGGCATGTCGCTCTCTATTATTATTAGTGTTAGAGCCCAGATATCCCATTAAGTGTCTCCATCTCTCCAATCCTCTCTCTCTGGGAAATATCCAGGAGTACCGTATACATTTCCTTATGCAGAGGCTTGCACTCTTTGAGCTCTGTTGAAGTCTATAATATAAACTCTAAGAGGGTGAAAATTCAACATGATATTCTCTGGCTTTAAGTCTCTATGAACATAACCTAGCTTGTGAAGCACTTCAATCCCCTCAACTATCTGCTATACAATCTAGCCAATTTATCTCTGACATCTATTGTCAGATAAGAATTCTCTGTAAGTCATTTCAAGTAATGGAAGACTGAAGGCTACGTGATCTTTACCAAGTAAAATAGCATCAAGCTATATGATATGCCTGCACTCATTTTACTTTGCCTTTTAAAGAGCATGAAACTCATTTGCAAATTCCATTTGGAACTTGTCATAAGCAAGGAAGTAATTGAATGGATATATCTTGTAAGCATATTAGTCATCAG
>ARYC01014355.1:0-17100 GCA_000711775.1 Oxytricha trifallax
TTCTTCGAGTCTTCTCTCTGTACCTTCCAAAAATTTTCACCTACCTTTTGCTCAAATATAAAAATTTTTAGATATGTTTTTTGTAACTTACAAATTTTGTTGATTAACCAAGCATCTTCTGATCAGACATTTTTGACATATTTATTATTATTAAATCAATTATTAATTACTTATATTTTTCTTAAAATATATCATGAATAATAGCATCGTTAATCATTATACAATTACCCACTTATATAGTGTTTCAGAAAATAGCTTTTTCCCCTTGTTTACTGAGTGTTCGATTTTACATTTAAATTTGCAAGATGGCGTCTGTCTCTACATGAAGAAGGACTTTTAATTCTTGTTTATAAGATTACCAATGGTCAGTGGAATGAAATTGGTTGGTTTTTGTTAGGGTTAAAATTTTTAATCTGATCAATTAAATTAAATTCTTACTTAAATTAAATTCATTATTTATTATTCTTATTCAAATAATCATTAATAATTTAAATTTTAATATAATTTATACACTATAATTTGATTATTTATGAACTAAAAAATGTTTAATAAATATGCAATTAATTTATCATTAAGTATATTTAACAGGAAAAAAAATCAAATTTTGAAGTATTATTTAATAAACGAAAATGGAAGAAAAAATCAAAAATCAAATGAATAATCAATAATTAATTTAAGTTATTTTGATATTAATTTCTTTTAATCTATTAAAAAACTATTTTTTATAGATATATTTTTTTGTTTAAAAACAGAGTGCTATTAAATATAATACATAAGTCACAATTATAAGAACTTAATGTAAATAGAATGAAGCCTTAAAATATTATAAAGTTGTTTCATATAATATATATTATAATAAAGATAATGCAGATACCTTAATGTTTTAATTTTTTGTTAATTTTGTTATTAATAAAGTTAAATAAAATTCTTAATTGCAAACAACATTTGAATATTCTTGAACGTAATTCCATTTATATTAAGTTCTTAAAAATATGAATAACTTATTATAATTTAGTAGTAATATGTCATTTATAAATAAAATTTTGATATAAAGAAGTGTTTAAAAATATAATTGAAATACAATAGATCAATTATTGATTTTTCATTTTATTTAGAATTTTTCTTCTATTTTACTCAATAAGTATTACCGTACCCTTAATTGACCCTAGTGTTGATTGACCAGGACAATTTATATTTATTATTTTTGAAAATATATTTTGGTCCTGGACCAGAGCCACCTAGAAAGTGGCAAAATTCATCTATAAATTATTATCTTGAATTTTAAAAATATTATTTTCAAAAAATACATTAAACCCTAAGAGTGCTTTTTTGATTTAAGTTGAATTTGAATTTAAATTAATTTCTATATTTTAATTATTATAAAACATTTGGTTGCTTTCTGCAAATTTATTAAAGTACTAATATATTTATATAGGCCTACTATCAAAAATCAAAAAGCAACCAACTTTTAAGGCCTGATTTGATTAAATTTTATTTGAGTATATTTACCCTTAATAATTATTATCAATATCTCTGCCACATTTAAAGTTGCTGAGCCCTGAGAATCAATTAACTCACAGGATTATACCTTTCCTCTCGTCCTCATCAGTAAAACTCAATCCCCATCTGCTGCCGCCCACTCTCCGCGATTAACTCGAGCCCTCATATATTCCTGACGAAGCAAGGCCATCTTCGGGATGCGACTCTGGTGCCTGCTGGACAACCTATCCTTTGTCCTCAGATCATACATGGAGATTGACGATATGGTCTAAGCCATCATTGGCAGGAATGTAATAACTCACTACCAGGAGATGGTAGATCTCAGTATTCAGCTCCACCTATCAGTCCGCAAGCTGGACTTTTACGACGACATAGCCGACTTGAAGGAGATGGAGGGAGACTTGACTAGAGAGGCAATCCTGAGAGTAACGATGAGAATAAACAACGATGGAGACACGCCCAAGGTCAGAGGTGGGGGCCCTCCCAAATAGATACTTGACAAAGCCCCAACCGCCATTGAGGATTTCACGATGGACCAGACAATGAGGCCTTCAAACATTGAAGATTAGGAGAGGACGCCCTCAGAGGGAAAAGGCCAAGAATGTGCAGATTCTTAGTCTAATTCTTCATCAGTGGGCTGCCTGTCTCCAGACTTGCATCGATAACTTAACGAATTACTAGAGAAAATAAAACAACCTAAGAAATAACGAATAAATCCCTAACGGCCACTCAACAAATAACCTAATGACTAAGAATATCTAAAAAAGCCCAGCAAAAGGTCAGCTGATAAAGACCTTCAGGAGATGTACATTAGAGCCCCTCTGCCAGTGACGCCTACACCCTCACGGATTTCATTAAGCGGTATTAGGAATTCATTTAGAGATTTCCTCTAATCTATAGAAGGAAAACTGATTAGCGCTGAACGCTTTTCCCCTACAAGGTCAAACAGGCTTGCCATCCTGAGCCACTCAGGAGAAGGACGTTCTAGGTACCCTTGATGACTATAATTTTTAACGCCTAATGTTGACATAAGCTTGATCACCGGCGCCTTCACCTATTCCTTGGTCGCCCTCGCCACTTGAGCCCTTAGGAGGCCTGATTAGGGTAAGTTCATTGACCAATTACCATTGGGGGATCATCAATTAATTAATTAAACATATTTATATTTATTATAATTTTAGGGAAAAAGTAAATCGAGCGCAACTCTGTCAGGGCGTGTGCTGTGTGCTCCGAGAAGCCAAATTCCTCCTAGTTTTGAAAGGGCTACCGAATAACTTTAAGTTGGCCCCACTATCTCAATATTCGCTAAAAAAACTCGAAGGCAAAAAAGTCTGGGAGATTTAGTAAGTTTAAAAAATTGATCGTTTAATAGTTTAAATCAAAGGTTTTATTATCGTTTTAACAGCTGCCCTATTTTAATTAATTAAGATTAAAACTTTAAAACTTAAATCAGATTATAGTAATATGAAGTGCTCCTACTGCACAAGACCCTGGCAGAAAGACCCACGCCAGAATCGCCAAGATCTTCTCTTAATATGATAGGCTCAAGACCAAGCAGTTCATCCCTCCCTTCGACAGCATTATGGATGTGTTAGATCCCCACTAGAGGTCGACGATAGAGTTGTAATTGTATGGCTCTCGTTCGCGAGCTTCGCTCACAGATTCATGATATAGGTAGATTTTACTGATAAATGATTGATAAAACATTTTCATAATTTAAGCATTTAAATATATTTTTCAGTAATCTCAAACACACCTCTAATAAAGTAAATGAGGTTTCATTTTTTTTATTACCTAAATCAAATTAAACAAATAATATATTCGTAATTTCTAATTATTATTGATGCAAATTGTTTATCAACTACCTAATTAAAACTAATTAATTTTATTATTTCTAATTAATTTTGCTAATAACTCACCCAAATTACTTAAAAAAATAATATTAGGGTTTTATTATTTTCAATTAGTCGATATGTGTTAATAAATATATCATATCAATTTCTCAAAAATAATAAAATCCAACTTGAGTATTAATTTAAGAATTTATGTAATTATTTTTACTATGATTTTTAGAATCAAACCCTCTAACCAGTATCTTTGAGATGGAATTTTATTGGATAATCAAATTAACTCTGGCGTTCCCTTAATTGACGCTAGGCTTTATGACCATGGTTATTTATTGTTTTTTCATTGCCTGTATTTCGGGAACGAACAGTATCCTCGATGAACGAACACTTTAAAAATTTTTGATTTCAAACAAGAATTTACAATTATTGTTAAAAACTTCAATCCTTCATATCTCTGTTTTCTTTGGGATTAGAAATATTTTAATAATCAAATTGGACTCTCCTGCTCTTAATTAACACGAGTTATGGGTGATCATGTTATTTAAATGGCAATTTTGACTATATTTCAGGAACAAACAGTATCCTCGATTAACGAACACTTTAAAAATGTTTGAATACATATAAGAATTTAGTGTCTTACAATTATTCTTAGAAACTTCAATCTTTCATATCTCTGTTTTCTTGGGGGAGTAGAAATATTTTAATAATCAAATTGCACTCTCCTGCCCTTAATTGACACTAGCGCTGGGTGACCGTGATATTTATTTGATTTTTTTGCCTTTATTTCAGGAACGAACAGTATCCTCGATGAACGAACACTTTAAAAATATTTTATTTCAAACAAGAATTTGGTGCCTAACAATTATTATTAAAAACTTCAATCCTTCATATCTCTGTTATCTTTGGGAGTAGAAATATTTTAATAATCAAATTGAACTCTCCTGCCCTTAATTGACACTAGCGCTGGGTGACCGTGATATTTATTTGATTTTTTTGCCTTTATTTCAAGAACAAACAGTATCCTCGATGAACGAACACTTTGAAAATGTTTGAATTCATATAAGATTTTGGTGTCTTACAATTATTTATAAAATTTGCTATTTTGCCTGTATTTCGGGAACGAACAGTATCCTCGATGAACGAACACTTTAAAAATTTTTGATTTCAAACAAGAATTTACAATTATTGTTAAAAACTTCAATCCTTCATATCTCTGTTTTCTTTGGGATTAGAAATATTTTAATAATCAAATTGGACTCTCCTGCTCTTAATTAACACGAGTTATGGGTGATCATGTTATTTAAATGGCAATTTTGACTATATTTCAGGAACAAACAGTATCCTCGATTAACGAACACTTTAAAAATGTTTGAATACATATAAGAATTTAGTGTCTTACAATTATTCTTAGAAACTTCAATCTTTCATATCTCTGTTTTCTTGGGAGTAGAAATATTTTAATAATCAAATTGCACTCTCCTGCCCTTAATTGACACTAGCGCTGGGTGACCGTGATATTTATTTGATTTTTTTGCCTTTATTTCAGGAACGAACAGTATCCTCGATGAACGAACACTTTAAAAATATTTTATTTCAAACAAGAATTTGGTGCCTAACAATTATTATTAAAAACTTCAATCCTTCATATCTCTGTTATCTTTGGGAGTAGAAATATTTTAATAATCAAATTGAACTCTCCTGCCCTTAATTGACACTAGCGCTGGGTGACCGTGATATTTATTTGATTTTTTTGCCTTTATTTCAAGAACAAACAGTATCCTCGATGAACGAACACTTTGAAAATGTTTGAATTCATATAAGATTTTGGTGTCTTACAATTATTTATAAAATTTGCTATTTTGCCTGTATTTCGGGAACGAACAGTATCCTCGATGAACGAACACTTTAAAAATTTTTGATTTCAAACAAGAATTTACAATTATTGTTAAAAACTTCAATCCTTCATATCTCTGTTTTCTTTGGGATTAGAAATATTTTAATAATCAAATTGAACTCTCCGTGCCATTAATTGACCCGAGTGCTGGTTGAATATGACAATTTATTTTTATTATTTTTTAAAATATATTTTTGTCATGGATTAGAACCCCTTTGAAAGAGGCAAAATTCATCTATAAATTATTATTTTGAATTTAACATATATTAATTACATAAAATACTTTATATTAACAAGGAGCCGATTTGTATTATTAAATATAACTTATCAATTTCTCATGATCAAATGTTTCATTTTGAGATTTCATATATTTTATAGAAATTTAAATAAATTTTATGTATTAACTGCAAATCACAATTTTAATTTTAAACCATATTTCCGTGTGATTCAGAGCTTCTTATTGAAGTCGTAAATATTTATTTTTTATTTATTTCTATTAATTTTTTGGATTTTATATGATTTTTAAAATGTTTTTTTTTCATTTATCATTCCTTTTATTTCAAAATGTGATATTTCCAATTGTCTAAAAGACCTTTGTCAATATAGCATATAAATCTTGAATATAGAAATGCATAAATACAAAAAAATTATATTAATCTTTCTTGAAATATTCTGCATTAATATTTATATATATATATGACTTATTTATCAAAGAATTTTATAATATGGTTGAATTAATTATCAAAGCTTATTTTATTTTGCTGCTTCAGCCAATTATATATATTTATATTTTTTATTTTTATCTCTATGTTTATTTATTAAAATTATGAAAAAGAGATAAAGTTTGCTTTTTAATATTATGAACTTTAATTTATTCCTCATTTATATGATAAGTAATTTTAAAACTATTTTCTAAAAAAGTAACAAGACTTTAAATAATAAAATTTTATATGAATAAAACAAATAATTTAACAAATATGTATTAAAATGAATAAATGTAGTACAATTTATATATAAAAGTATTTACATTTCAAATTTAAATAAAAAATAACTATAATTAGAATTATTTTATATAATAAAATTGGCGCAAGTAGTAAAATATATAAATTTACTACTTTAACCCATATCAAATATAATTATATAAATATCAAACAAAAATTTAATAAATTATGATAATAATGTTAAAAAAATAATTTAATTTATAATTAGTCATATATTTAGAATTTAAATATTCGCGATTTTTAAACTATTTTGATTAAATGTCACGTCTGGAAGAAAATTAAATAATAAATATTAGTTATAGTATTTCTGATTTTTAATATTTTTCCTTGGCTGAACTAGTAAAATAGAGAAAAGTGTAAATTTGTTAATAATTGTCGATGACCAATTTTATGAAATGCGTGTTTTTGAGGGTGTTTTGAAGCAATCTAAATTTATTTTCTATAATTTCCACTAATCATTAAGTTCTGCATTTTTCTTGAGTCCTAGGGCTCTGAGAAGTGATAAATTTGTTTCGCAGTTATCAAATGTTTCCTTTTGAGATTTCATAAATTTCATAAAAATTGAAATAAATTTTTGGGATTTTTTGCAAATCTCATTTTTACGTTTAAACCATGCTTCTTTTTATTTTATTTTTTAATTTTTGAATTGTTTTATTTTAAATTTGAATGTAGGTAGGTTAATTAAATATATTTTTATTTTTTTATTTTTTTGCTATATCTTTACAAATAAATTTTTACTTTATAATTTGTTTTATGCGTATAGGAACTTTTAGAATTTTTAAGTTTAAATTTAGTATTTAGATTGTCTTATTTACTATTTATTATTAAACATGATGGCTTTATATGAATTTTAAAAATTAATATTTTTATGTTATCATTCTTTTCGAATGTATGTTCTCAATTTTAATTGAATTGCCTAGTAGCATTTTTTATATACATAACATAGAATTGCTAAATTTATCAAAATTTTTTTAGTTTTTTGATTTCCTCAAAAGCCATATAATCTCAAAGTAAGGATATTTTTAATTGACAATGAATATTACTTATTAGATTTTAGATTGATTTTACAACTGAACTATTTCACATTATCTTGATTTAAGCTGTGTTAAGATTTTAATTTTATAAATTTAAATTAATCGATTTGCTAGGTGTAATTGATTGATTAGTTACCTCGACTCCTTTGATGACTTACCTACTCCTATTCTTAGTTCTAATTACTTTTTAATTTATAGTTTTTAAGTCATTTTATAAAGATGTTTTGCTTTTTTCCAAGAAAATCTGAATTGTTTCAGTTATTATTTGAATAATAATTTATTTAATAAAAACTTGGTCAAATATAAATTTTTCAGGCGTTTTCTTATTGATTAAAATGAAAGTGGTATATGAAAAAAACTTAGCATCTGAAAAAGTTGTAAGGAAGTTATTAATTTATAAATATTAATGTAAATCTAAAATGGATGAATAAACCGAAGTTTGAAAGCAAATACAATCGGTAACCATTAACTTATTTTATCGATAAATTACAAATAAGTACATTTATTAATAATTAAATCCAAACTAACTTAATCTAGTTGGATAATATAAATATCTGGGTAATGGCCCCTGGGGGAGGCAGCAAAAATATTTTTTATTATTTATTTTTTTCTTAATGCTCTTAAAAGCATTAAAACATTAAAGTAACATTTTATAACTCATTATATAAGTCTCTAATAATCTTTAAAAGGAATCTGTAACAACCAAAATCATAATATTCTATCCTATTTACATCATAAAATACTTTAGATTTAAATAAATATTGCTAGTTTTGTTTTTCAATTTTATGTTTAATTTATTTTTGATTTCACTGATTTATTAAATGATGTCATGATTACCTATTACAATTACTTGAAGGGCTCTTTTTTAAATGTTACATAAAGATCAGTTGACTAAATGATTGTATTTACCACTATTGTAACAGGTAATCATGACATCATTTAATAATCAGTGAAATCAAAAATAAATTAAACATTAAATTGAAAAGCAAAACTAGTAATATTTATTTAAAATCTAAAGTATTTTATGATGTAAATGGGATAGATTATTATGATTTAGGTTGTTACAGATTCCTTTTAAAGATTATTAGAGACTTATTTAATGAGTTATAAATTGTTACTTTAATGTTTTAATGATTTTCAGAGCATTAAGAAAAAATATTTTTGAGGCCTCCCCCAGGGGGCCTTTACCCAGATATCTGAATAAAAACTCATTTATTAAACAATACACTGCTTCACAGTTTTTATTTCTAAACAATCATAATTCTTTATTTTTTGTATTTATTGATATTTTAATTGAAAAACTTCTGTAATAAACTCTTTTTTAGACATAAACATAAAATATCATTGTATAAGAACAATTTTTGTCATTAAAATTTACATTTAGTTGATTGGCTATCAAAATGATATTCTTATAGTTTCCAATTATTTTTTTAACTGATCATATTATTTTAAATATACATTATATTATAATGTAAATACATATATAGGCCTAAGAATTTTTATTCTTAATGAATAACAAGGTAATAATTTACATAAATTATATCATTTTTTTTACTGTAAATAATCTTATTGCATTCTTAAGTAGATGCACTTATAAAAATTTAAAAACTATAAATACCAAGTTGATTGTAGGAAGTGTATTCTCCTTTTGGGGTGAAGAGAAACTTAAGGCATCGAAATGTTAATGTATTAATACACTTTGTTCAATTTAAATCATTAAATTAAATTAATTATTTTAGTTAAATATATATATATATATATATATTTATATATATTATTATTATTATTTAAATGAAAGAAAAATTTATAGAAATTCATTCAGTGATTAATCTTTTAAAAATTGGTATCTCTATCATTGTAAACACTTATTTTTCCTCACTATTTATCACAAATATAACATAAAAATATTATAATCACCACTACATTAGAGAAATTGTCAAAATTTTTAGATGAAATAATAGATGTAATCAATAACAACACAGAATTATATTTATTTAACAATTTAAATTTTATAAAGACTATACTATTGCATGTCTAGTGCTCTTTTTTAGCTAACATTCCTTTTGTATTCTAAGCTAGCCACAACTACCATTAAATTTAAGAAACTGAGACAAAAGATTTTATTATAATCTCTTTATTTATCAATTATAATGATTAGAAGATAAATAATAGTTGAAGGTAAAATCAAATCCACAACGAAAAACACTGTTATATAAAAGCAAAATGTAATTCTTTACTCTGGCAATTCTCAAATTTACTTCTTAATTCTGTAAATACTTAGTTCTCCTCAATAAATGTTCAGATGGACATCTTTTCCATGTTTGCTTGCTTAGTTAAGATCTTTCTTCTCGTGTTCTACCTTAACTAGTCCTGATTAAATCCCTGAAACATTTTGGTCATTCCTCGCTTGGTTTAACTTTAATTTGGGTTTTTCTGCTCTCCCTTTTGTTTCCATAGCTTATCAACTTAGTGCTTTTTCCTATGAAAATATGTAGTCTTCGATTTCCGCTTCCTCCTAAATAACTGAATTGATACTCGTTTCAAGCTCGTCTTTGATGAACTCTATTTGCATTAAAACTCTATACTCCAGAACCTATTCATCCCTACGTAAATTTGTGAGTTTATGTTCCAACTCTAAATCCCCTTATTTTCAAGCTGTGTCAACCATAGCTCTTCACTTCTTCTCTCTGCGATTGTCTCAATCTTCTCCTTTCTACTATAATCCCTGACTTCCTAATCTCTAATATCATGAGCCCTACTTTTAAGTTGAATATCAAGTATTATTAATTATTACGATTATTAATAAATCTTATTAAAGCTAATTCCAAACTTATAAGCAAACTCAAATCTTACAAATAAAAGAGGAAAAAGATAAAACTCTACAACTTCTTTTATATTTTAGATTTTTCAAAGTTATTTATGACGTCATATTAATAACTGCAGCTATATATAATAACAAAACATAATTTATTATTAGAATGTTTAAAATGTAAGCAATTCTTATGTATTAATTAATTTATAATTGGATTAGATGATATTAATACTTTTTTTTATAATCCTTATTTACAATATAAGCATATATGGAATCTTTATATATTAAACTTTATTCTTAAAATGTTTTATGTAAGAAAATTCTTTGATACAATACTAATGATTTTTGTTGTAAATAAACTTATAATATTATATATAATATGCAACTTATATTAATCGAGATACTTTAATTCTCAAGAATAAATAATTAATTAGTTTTAATATAGGATGGAATAGTTATACGTAATTAATAAAAATGAATTCACAATAATTGCAGCTCTTTAAGTTTGTTTAGTTATAAGAAATTTAACTAAGTAATAAACTGTTTAAATATCTAGCAGATAAAAGCATTTCTTGTTAACAATATTTGCGAAATAAATAATAATTAAAATTAAAGTTATTTGATAGAATTGACAAAATTATTATTAATGTAAATGTAATAGCTTTTAACTTATTATTTAATGGTATAAATTAAAACCTAGTAATACTAAAACTGAAGATGATCGTTTAATTTAATTTGAAAAGAATAATTACTTTGAATTTTAATAAACTCTTGAGTATGTAATTTTTTATATTAAATAATTAAAATAAGTTAAGTTTATACTAAAGCAAGTTCTCACTAACTGATTCTAATTTATTGAGAAAAAATGTTCGGGTTATTTTTGGATATATTACTCAGAACTCCATTTTAGAAATTTCATCAGTAGACCATTCATTTTGTTCACTGCAAATGTACCATTCTAATTATTCTCAAATAAAAACAGCAATTTTTAGGCATTCTATTATATTGCTTTTTAACTTTGATAATCACTGACATTTCTTCAAGTTAAAATTTATAAGTAAACAATTAATATATTAAATAGTAGATTATTTAAGATGCAAATCATATCTAACTAGAAATTTTGAAAATTATTCAAGATAACGTGAAATAAAATGGGTTGATTTTAAGTTCTATTATTATGATTGATTTCCGTTTTGCACATAAAAACTATTTGATGTTTTATTTTTCATTAATCAATACTAAACTTAATCAAATTTATGATCCTTATGTATACAAACAAAATAGTTTTTTATAAGGTTATTTGAAGAGTTTCTACAACTCTTTCTTTTAAAAATAAATGGATTATATATAAAAAACTAGTTCTACTGGAGATGTTGCAAGTATTATTGGGACTACATGTATTCAAAGTTGATTTTTAAATACTGTTAATTGAAAATAAAATAAAAAAAGAAGTTAAATCTGATTTATTTCATTTCACACTTATCTACAGCAATTATCATTAAAAAATTAAAATAAAAAAGATTATAATAAAAAAATATTGTTAAAGATATTTACTCAAAAAAAGATATGATTTCTTTATTTATCAGTAACATTTATGCTATAAATTTATTTATGAAAAAATAGCTATAATATAAACAATAATGAATAAAACAATATTTATTTCAATTTTAATACTATGAGGAATTGCTACTTTGATTTTCATATTTTAGAAAAATATGATTTTTATAATGGATTTAATTTAATTAAAAATGTGTAAATTGAAAGAAACTTATGATAGGTAGTTATATCAAATGCTGCTTCTTCAACTTTCTATAATTATTTAATTTTAACTATAACTGAAAATCATCTCATTAATATTTATACTTGAATTTTTATAAATAAACTATCTTTATTTTTGGCATGCAATCTGATTTAATTCGCAGACATACATATAGCAAATTAATATTAGATTAATTTTTACATAAAATCACTATATCTACATATTTTATAAACTTCCTTTTATGTAATGAGTATCAGTTAAAACTATATTATGGATTATGATTATAAATTAAATGAGACAATTAATAAGTCCTTAACTTAATCATAAAAAGTAAATAACATAGATCGATTTTAAGAATAATAAGACTATTAATAATTTATAGGAATAAAATCTAAGTACAATAATTTTCATTTGATATAAATATGCAAACTCATAAATTAAATTGAAATTAATATTATACTATTCAAAATATTTCTTAATCCGTGATCATTACAAAAAGACAAGCAAATCAAATTGTATTTGGGTAAGAAATTGCAAGTTTTGCTTAATTTTTGTTAAAATAAAATGTAAATAAGTTATTGCTTCATTAACCTAATTAATACTGTGTCAATTTTTTCATTAAAAGAGAAATAAAAGATATTTGAGTAATTAGACATTACTGCTCCATCATTCAATACTCAAATGTTGCAACTAAATTGCATTTTCTCAATTCTCTTAAATAATTTCTCTTCAGCATACTCTCAAAAGATACTTATTTAAACTTTATTCCATGCGAAAATTCTATTTCTATCATGTCGTTTTCATAGATTTTGGAAATTATTTTATTTATTTAAATGCTGGACTGATTATATAGGTTGAGAATCTAAAATGAATTCAACTGTCTTCTTCTATTTAATTGGCTTTAATTTTAATTTTGATTTAATATATGCTCCTTCTTCTTATAGAGATATAATAGTAATGGATATAATTCATAGTGATTGTTAGACGCTTATTGAAGATAATGAGGATGATGATGATCTTGAAATTAAAGAGAAAGTTTATTGATTTATAAGCAAAAATAATTATAATATTGTTGTGGCAACAACATTTTAGGCAGAAGTGATGCAGAGGTTAAATAATTAAAAAACAACAAAAATTGATAATTTATTAATATAATAATATATAAAGTATACGTATTATGCGTATTGCGAATAATAACTAAAAGAATATGAAAAAATAGGAGAATAAAAAATTAAAATAAATGTTAATTATATATATAAAAACATTAATTGCCACATTTGTTTTTCTCTAGCATCTTAAAATATATATAAATATATATACTTTGTTTATTATACAATAATTTTAGAATAATATCTGCAATTACACATATTTAATGAATGATTTATCAATCTCCTGATACCTCCCTTAATCATTCTGCGCTTATCTTGCTAAAATAAGGTATAATATTATAATCTCTTGTAGTCAAACCCTAATAATTACTTCTTAAATATATGCTTTGTGCTACATTAGGTTGGTTATTGTCAGAAAAACTTGTTTCTTATAAGCAAAATACATTTATTATCTATATATTTCATCTTTATAAAAGTTTATATAGCACTAGATTTGTTTATTATCGTTAGCTTATGTAGGTCTAAAGATTCGGGGCATTTCAAAGAGAAGATATATGATTTATGGTACTCTCTTGACTATGCTAATGCTCTTTTTTTCAGAGACTTTGGTTATCTTCTTTATTGTAGCCATTTTTATGAGGTAATTACTTGACATCTTATTCCGTCATTGATCAATTTCAGTTTTTTGATGAGTAAGCGTGATAAATAGTGAAGTAAGAAAATAATAAGAGCACCATGCGATTCAATAAAGGAGTTCTTGTAAGAAGAATGTTCTTAAACTGAAGAATGCACAAGTAGCAAGTCAAACATATCATATTTCCCAAATCCATCTTAAGGCATTTGAATAGGCGCATTTGCACATTTCCTGAAATAGACGACAAACTATTTCACTATAATCTTAAAGAATATATTCCTATTCTTTTTGCTTCAAATGCTTATTCTCTTTAATCTTAGCAAGAATCATTTAAGTTGCAGAGAAAGTGCAATGTTAGATTTCCTATGATCACATCCAAACTTTCATTGGAGATAAACAGTTTTTTATTAAGCAGGAAATGAGTTCCTTAATCAGCACATTTCTTATAAAATATTTAATGGCAATTCTACAAGAATTATTCTTATTCGTATTGACTTTTTCGATTTTCACTTTGTTTTCGCTATTAAATATTTTATTTGCTTATGCTGTTTGATTTGAAGATGAGTGGTGTTAAAGCAATAACCAATGCATGATTAAACATTTTATAGTTCTTTTATAGATTTAGATTGCATACAGCAGCATCATTTCTAATAGAGAACCAAAAAATGAATCTATTATTCGAAATCCAGCAAATACCATATAAAATTAATGTGAAAGAACCATCGACTATCTTAAATTTTTTCAAGAACGTCTGGACATACCAAAATTTTAATGGATCTTAAGTTGGCATAATAGGTTATAAAAAGCCTTGTCATGTGAATTTTTTATAATTGTGTTACTGCTTATTTCATAGAATGCTTATACTCCTTTTTAATCCTTCTAATTTCCTGATACTTATAAGATTGTTTCATATAGTAAAGTAATTGAGGATATAGGCTGTAGAATTTATTATGAAAAGTTCCATGTTACATCTAGATATCAGAAAAGATATAGACATAACTGGTTCCATGAATTACACAGTGTATATTTACAAATAAATTTAATAAAAATAAAATAAATTAATATAAATCAAATTGTCATCAAAAGTTGTTGCACAAAGTTCTACTAATAATTATGTTTTAAATTATGATTTGTTGACTATTGTCTTGCTGATTTTTTAATCATAAAACATTTCAAAATATTTATTTAATTTATTTAGACATAACAACCTTAATCCATTAAATTTTATTCTTTTATAAGAATCATAATATTTTGAATGGAAATTTATTATATTTTCACTTCATAATTTAATATAAAATTATAGACTATCCCTGGTTACTCAACAAGTTAAATTTTTACCAATAAGTACATCATAGTTTATTTACGTCCTCCTCTTAGCTAGGTAATTTGAGTTAATTATATAAATGAACTTAATTATACAATTTAGTTATCAAAAACTTTATAATATTAATCCAAAATAAATTCTTTTATAATTTATCATAGAAGTTTTCAAGTTATATGAAATATAGATAATCTTAGATGGATTGCATTAATGCATATTGTATTAATAATTAATTTTATATAAAAAAGAATATTAACTCTACTCCTATAAAATGAATTAGTTTCTTCTCTTTTAAGTCACATTTTATTAATATTCAAAGTATAATTATATCAATTGACTATTAATGCTAATAATTCTTTATTTTGGTGTAGAGTTAGGTCAAATCTCGAAAAACTATTTAATCATTTGTAAATTAATAAATATTTTGTTCTTTAATTACTTAATTACAGAAAATATTAGCCTCAAAAGAGAAGAATTATTCATTTAGATCTACTTTAATCTAAATTTAAGACAAATATTCCCAAATTTTTTAAGCTTTCTTTTCTCTTGAAAGAGTTGATAAAAGGAAGTAAACAATTTCTTAAAAAGAGTCAAGGACAGACTGCTTGGATATCATATTAGCTACTTGCTGGAGAAAGGGGAGACTAACATCAGGTAAAAAAACTTCAGTGGAGTTAATATTCATTGGGGTTTCCTCCACAGTAAGACATCCAATAAGTCTTTCTGAGAAATGGCTTTACCTAAATGATGGCATTCTAAGAAAAAGTAGGGTGTTGATGTCCGTGCCTCCCAGCACCGTCAGGGCCCCCCACCAACGTCAGGTCCTCAAGGTGCCGTTAAGGCCTCCCAAAGTGAGGGTTATGGCCGTGCCTCCCATTAACGTCAGGGCGTCCCGGCAAAAGTCAGGACCTCCCAGATGCATCATGGCCTCCCAAAAGTTAATATCATAAAGATAATAATATCTTTTTATAAAATTAAATTCAATTTTGGTTTAGTTCAAATTTTACTAATTTTTAAATACAAATTTCTTGATTAATACAAACTTAAAAAGACACTAATATAATTTTAGTATTGTAGGAATACATTTGATTTGGGAAAATAATTTATAATTCAAATATTAAATTATTAAATTCGTGGCAGTTAACTTTCTGGAAACCCTGACAATATGGTACTTGTTCGATAGAGAATTCAAAATTAGCTGGACTTTACTGTTGGCGGTACCCCTATATCGCATTCCTGAAGCGAGATAACTTGACTTTAATTTTGACATTAAAATCAACTAATCAAATTATTCAAAATTAAAGTCGAGTTATCTCGCTTCAGGAATCAAAACCCCAAAACCCCTTAGTGAGGTTTATAAGTGCTTTGATTTGTAGGGTATAGTTGGGGTCTTATTGGGGTTAGTAGAGAAAACGCAGGTTTTATATGAATTTAATGAATATTTTAAGAGTTTTAGTGTACTTAATTCAAACAAATTTTATCTGCTTATCTTTGTGATACCTCTTGAATCTAGCAGTCTGTAGTTGTTCGTGTATATCATCTAATGATTATCTTGGATATGCTGGAGCTTTTATGATTACCATCTCAACTATCTTCTTAATTTCATTGCATATTTCATCTTGTTTAATATGTTTAGCAGCCAAACTTATTGATTATTTCTCATGTTTTGTTCCAAAGTATGACATACTTTCCATATCGCACTCTAAGATAATTGCAGCTACCGCCCAAACATCCCATTATACAGACCCATTTGTCCATTTCTCTCTTATAGGGAAGTATCCTGGAGTGCCTAAAACATTAGCTAAAGTCACTATCTCTTGTCTTATTGCTCTGTTGAAATCTATGACTACTACTTCTAAAGGGCAGAGATTTAGCATTACATTTTCTGGCCTTCAAATCTCTATGAACATACCCTAGATCATGGAGCTCTTTCACACCCTTAGTCATTTCTGTGAGTATCTCATTCAAATCATCAGGATATCTATTATGGTGGAAATACTCTCTTAGAGTCATTTCAAACTTCTTGAGTCTCAAAGCAATAAAACCATGTCCAAGTATAACTCCGTCGAGCTTAGCTAAGTTCTTGCATTATCTTTTCTAAGCCTCTCTCAGTACTATGTATTTATTTGCAAACTCATTTTAATATTTCTCGTTCTTAATGAGATACTTGAATGGATATACCTTGTAAG
>ARYC01014358.1:0-13186 GCA_000711775.1 Oxytricha trifallax
TATTATATAATTTATTTTTTGAATTTATATAAATTAAAATTTTGAAAAAACTCCAATCATTAAGATATAAAAATCATTTCATTAAAAGTATATATAGTAAGGGCAGAAGAAACAATTCTTAAGTTAATGAAAGCTAGTCAACTTTACATCAAAGCCAGGAATATGCTAAGTAAAATTATAGTGATTTCAAAGAATGAGATAAATCTCTTAAAATTATATGGGGGGGGTATCATAAAAGATTGAGAAAATTATGATGATTGAAAAATGTAAATTTAATGAATTATGTCAATTACTATGCAAAATAATCAGCTGGATAATCTCTTGATCATGTGTGAGAATTCTTTGAATAAAATCTGACTGCCTCCCATAATTTGACTTGCTTAATAATTTCATTGACAGTTTCCCTTCAAACAGTCTTCCCATAGCCAAGAATTTCCTTGATTTCCTCAGATGAGATGAAGCCACTGCCGTCCTTGTCGAACATTCTGAAGACTGCATGAAGCCTCTCGTTATTCAATTTGCTCCTTTCATTCATTGCAGCAACAACGAACTCAGAGTAATCGATAAATCCACTCTCTTCGATATCGATTTACTTGATCATCTCCTCAATGTCTGCTTTGTCCGTGATTTATCCATGCCCTCGTTGTTATCTCCAAAAATCTCTTCAAGTGATAGTTTACCATCTCTATTCTTGTCGATGTCTAACGATGCAGTATCCCTTTTCATGCTTTCCATCAAGAATATCTTTGAATTTGAATCCCTGGCGTCTTGCCTTGGTCATTCTTGGTAGCCAGTCTCGGTATTGGTCTTTCGGTATTCTTAAATTCCAGTATTGCAGTCGAAGTAAGGGGCGAATCTTCGAATGGGGGGCGGCCAGTGGCACCACTCAACTCAGCGGGAACTATTTCACGACGGTGGAACTTCCGGCTCAGACATCTTCTCGGGGAGCCGAGATAATCAACCATCAATGTTTTCCAAAAGGCCATTTGGGTTTCCCAAATCGATGGTTTAAACTTATAGTCCCGATGGTTTTGGATATGGAGAGAAGATCATTCCTTGTAAGCCATCAGAACTCTTTAGCTTCCTGCCCTTTTCGACTGTAGACTAAGAGTATTTCTCTATGCTGTAGTGTAGAGTGCCTTGCAGATTCTCCTAATATCTAGTTGATTTCAATGAGGATGCAGTGCTTTTGCTATTAGGGAGGCTTGAAGATCCTAATGTATGTCACCATCCTAGTTGCACTCGTTGGCGTCTCAACCAATGGGGTTCCAACCCTATCTAGCACTTGAGAGTTCTTATACGACATCTTCGCACTAATGGGAACTGGCTCAGATACCAAGAAAGTAGAAGTTGATCAGTGTGTAGGAATCAGTGATTATAAGACTATCTCTAAATATTGCTCTTTCAAACCCTGCGTATACACCAACAGTCTCAGCGCAAATTGAGTTGCTATATCATGCTCTTCTTACTCACTATGCTCTGTGGAGTAACCATCATAGTTTATCGCTGCCTCACATCGGCCCAAAGAGTTCCCAGTATTGAAGATCTTGCTAGAGAGGATCACATGATTGTTGGACGATACAAAGCCATTGGTATGCTCTGGTTGCCTTGTGGTTTAGATCAATGTAATGGAGTGACAATCAAGGGAGAGTACTAATATGTGATGGCTTTGTTCCATCCCTACACTGTTGCCTGCTGAAGACCCTCCTGTCCTACCATCATAAGCAGTCGTGGTACTGGGCAGGCCATAGAGCACTCATGCCGTCCTATTCATTAGGGATGTACAGGCTAAGACTTTTCAGTCGCCATTAGTGGCAGTTAGGAATAAAACTTAAGAATGATTAAATATATTAAAAGGCTTAAATACTCAGATTAAAAATTTGGTTGCTTTTCGTTTTAATCAATAGGCTCTTATTATTATATTTATATATAGGCTTCCATCACCAATAAACTAGCAATAAAATATTAATAATAATATTCTAGAATTCAAATTTAAATTTAACTTATTACAACTTTCAAATTCGAAATAAATTTACTCTTTTATATAAATTTATATAATAATAATATAATCACATTGAGGTCTCTGGGGACCCCCGATCAATAATATGTATAATATATAAGGGTCTAGCCCTTTTCATTTTAAGTAGTCTGGTCTTCCATAGACTTTCTTTGTCTTAATGTGGATGTCCAGTATCGTTTGAAAATCCTAATTGATCCCGTCCTCTCAATTTTAAAGAGTAAGAACATCCTAAATTATTAACTCTTTTTCATAAAAATCTATTTATCACTTCAGGTTCCTCATGTGTTTGAAATCTTAGTACTAATTTTCTGCAATAATCTAGATTTAAAGTATACATGAATTCCCTAAAATCATTTAGATTAGCATTATATTATTTTCTATAAATATAATCAAATTAATTTTATATAAAAGTACCTACACTCGAACCCCTACTCTTCCCACCTTAATTAATAAATAGCACAGAGTATTATTAATAAGAAATAATCTTGATTTCAATGTAAATATATTAGTACTTTACCATCTTAGTAAAACACTAGCAACTAACTTAAAAGCAATTACTCAACTTTATAATTTGATAAACTATGAAAAAATACAAAAGAATTAGCACAGTACACTCATACTGATAGGTATTATCGGGATCAAATAAGACTTCCACGCTTTATTTATAACGTCAAGGCATATTCAAGACTATTGATTATAAGTTTATATAATAATCTAAAAAAAAGAAATTTATAAAAATAGTATATTGTTTTGAATGTTCATGTTTTATAAATACATGAATTAAATAATCAATAAATTTCAATTATTTATTTATAATTATAATTATTAGCTTAAATTAATCATTAAAATTTAAATATATTATTTCTTTAAGACAGATAAGGGAAAATAAATAATGACATTACTTGAATAAAATTGCTTTAAATTAATGATAATTGTTAAAATATTCCCAATTTGAACATGTTATGCGATGAGATATTTCATGAAAAAAACTATTAACATATTTTACCATCTCCACTATCTCATTTTATTTAAATTCATTGCGAAGAATTATTAATTTATTTATTATTATTCAATCTGATGTGAATAGAATAGGTGTCCTGATATATAAGTATGCTTAATTTACTCACATATATATAAAACCTTAATAGCTAAAAATACTATATATTTGAGGGAGGAAGTACCCAATGCGGTTTCTCGCTCCTACTGAAGTTTCTTGCCCCCAGAAAAATTAAATTTTAAATTTTTTTGGCAATAAAAATATTATATAAATTTAAATCCAAATTCAATAACCATAACTATATATCAAACAACTTTTTAAATATATATTTTTTAAGTTCTTTAAATATTTTTGTCAAATTATATATTTAAAACAAAGCTAAATATATTGTTTTAATAAATAATTAATTTGGTTTTTAGCAAAATTTGAAATTTTCATCCACGTAGATATAATATTGAGCGAGTATAATTAAAATGTGGAGACTGTAAAAACTAAATAGAAAAAGAGATCAAATAAAATTATGATCATATCAATACATATGATGTAAGATCAAACAGTCACTAATTTGAATTAAGTTTGAGTAGATGCTTATTTAATTTTAATTAATTAATCAACAATCTAAAAATGGAATTGTTGTTTTTTTTCAATTTTTCTGATATATTTTTATTTTAGGGCAGTGATCAAGTTGATGCTGTTGTGATCTTTGAGTTTTTCATAAGTTTTTCATAGATATTTTCAGGGTATTTCAGGATTTCTTCCTAAAAAAAAAAGAAGTGTGGACAGTGTGGAGTTTAACATTATTAATAACAGTAGAAATAGCACTAGTTACACTAATAATCTCAAAATCAAGCATTATTATAAGTCAGAGATTTTTTCTAAAATTAATAATTTTGAGACTGAATATTAAAGATGATGATGAAAATGCTTTTGATGAAAACAGTAAAAAATTAGTGATGTAAAATTTTGAAATTCGCTCGAATCTTAACCTGTTTTATAATAATGCTTGATTTTGAGATTATTTATGTAACTAGTGCTATTTCTACTGTTATTGATGACTCATATGTTTTAATATGATCATAATGTTATTTTATCTCTTTTTTTATTTAGTTTTACAGTCTCCACATTTTAATTATATTGGATGCTATATTATAAATTATTAAATCATAATTTATGATAAAGATTTTGAGAAATGTATGAATTATTTATTTTTTTATGTATGGGTCATGAAGTTTCCTATGGGGCAGGAAACTATCATTTTGGGTGCAGGAAATCTCCCCAAATTTGGTGCATATGAAAGTTTGAAGCAAGAACTTCCCCCCAATACATTTATATTAAATCTGTAAAAACTTCCTTTTCAATATATATATTTAGCAAGGAAGGATATCTGATCATAAATAATATGGTAAAAGTATCAGCAAATATTTCTCTCTGACATACCGAAATAAAAAATAAAAATTGTGATCATGGCATGATTGCCCAAAGCACGGCTTTTGCGGTGGAAACGAGAGATTTCTTATGAAATTCAATTCAAATTTGTAAAGATAATAAAACACACATAGTTTATCAGTGTGATATATTAGTGGTTGCTCGCTATAGTAATTTACTCAATTAATTCATTCTTCATAAAAATGAAGTGTAAGATAAATATTCAAATATTTTTAAAAATATGATTCTTAATATAAGAGCAGTTAAGCTCTATCTAAAACCTAAATATTTATATAATAAAATCTATCACATTCTCTCTACATTAAAATCCTAAGTTATTACTTCAATGTCTAAAATAAAAACCAAAAAATTTTGTTTTTTAGGGATCTCTTAATAGTAATTTCTAATTTAAAAACCATTATAAGTATAGCAAATTATTTATATCAAGATTAACCTAATGATTACAAAATTTATATAAAAATATATACTTATATAATATAAATATACCTATTTATTTCTCTTGTTATTTCAACAATTCACCACTCACTTTTATTCTTCACAGCTAATAAAAATAAATCTATACTATTTTTTCTCATATAAAAATTGCTTTCCTCCCTGCATATTATTTAGACTTTAATATTCTACGTTGAGTGATTTTATTTAGGATATTATTGAATTAAACTGATAAATAAAAATATATAATAAAGAAGATATAGGTAGAGTAATTTTGAACATAAAGCGGTTTTAAAACTTCATGACATTACTATCTAAAGTTAAAATTAATATTTTTTTAAAAATTATTAATTATTTCATAAATATTAATATTAAAAGGGAAGCACAAAACAATGAGAAGCTTAGGGAAAATAAAGCATAAAATTTTGAAAAAATATTGCTGAATTATCGAAAATTCTTCCAAATATTTAGCATGGCAAATGCTTAAAAATTTATCAATATCATTTAGACAAGCTAATATGACAGATTTATATTTACAATGCAATCTTATTTAGATTTCGCAATTTTGACAATAAAACTGAATCACATATTATTTTACATATTTTGATATAGAAAAACAATAAAGCTATTTTAATCTGAATAAAAGTGTTAAAGATATTGTATAAATAAGGATCATTTCTAATAAATAATGCATAGCATAGAATTATTAATTTGGTAGTTTTTAGCTTATAAATTCGATAATATATTATTTTATATCTTAATTTTTCAGTTGAATGTTTTGGGAAAAGTATTTTATAGAATTAGTAAAAATATTCCATACTAGAAATTAATATTATAGTAAATAACAATTTCATTATTTCAATAAAATATTAATTTTTGCATAAAAATAATTTTAAAAAAGTGAAAAAATCTTCTTTAAATAAATATATTAAAATAAAAACTACTAAGTATTATTTAATGATATATTTATTATTTTATTGATTTCTTAAAGTATATATATATATATACAATTTGAAATTATGCCCCTTGAAAGTTTTTTTGGATCAGTTTTTAAACGATCCTATCGATTTATTTACGAAATATTGATTTTATCCTCCTAAAGCTTGAGAATTGTTTTAGTAGAATAATTATTGATTTACACCGCTTCCTCCTACAACGATTGATATGCTTTAATGTGTTCCCACAGTGCCCATTCCGTTATTAATAAGTATAATATTTTTATAATTTGCATATGGAAAATGTTTTTAAAAATGAATCAACAACTGTTTAAGACTCAAATTTATTGAAATAATCTAAAATTATGATTTTGTAGTTTTATATTACAACTTTATATAATATTGAAAGATTTTTGTAGCTAATTGCTAGGCATTGCAGAAACCAGTCCATTCGACTGCCTGCTTCTATCGTTTTTACTTAGTGATGCCAGCTATCTCTAATCATGAGAATTTTATTCAATTTATTTGCCATTCCAGTTTGTGGCCTCATTTTGGATTATACAGTCAAAGACTCTCCCTTGGAATGGTGATGATGTGGGTTCGTCTAAATCACTTATGATGGCTAGAGGATTGAACCATTTTAATATATAATAATATTGACAAATTAAAGTAAAAAAATAAAAAGAAGTATCCATTCGTTACAGGTCCTCCAAAACTCTTTCTGTAATTCATGTTTCCAAAGACTACACGTTTCTAATCAAGGGAATTTTTACCGTTTTTAATGTTATTTATCAAGTTTGTACTTCTCTAAACACTTTAATTATAAAATCAGATTTAATTTAATTTGATAATTCTATGCCAGCATATAACAATTTAATTAATTGTTTTCTGAAGAATAGTCTCAATATCATTAATTTTAATATTTATATATTCTTTGCAGAAGATCTTAAGTTTTCTGTGAGTAACTGGTTTTAGTATCATGTATGCCACCTCTATTTCTTGAATATACATTATTAGCTCCACCCAAATCGATTTGATCAATTATTAACTGAGCTTTCTTTTTCGATTGTTTCTGCTAAGCTGAACTTAGAGCAAGTGATTACTGTTTCTACTTTTATATCATAAAATATTAAGGCGATTTAATGAGTAAATAAAATTGATAAGTTGAAGTTGGACTAAAATATTGAATAAAACTATAAACTTGATAAAGTAAGGAGACATTTCATCGATTCCCCCGAGCTTATTTTAAGTTTAAGTGATTGAACTGCTTTGATTATTGTTGTGACTTAGAGCCCCAGAAAACCCAGCTGAATTTCTAGTTTTTCTCTAAACTTGAGATTCAAATGCTCCGTTGCCATATAACACAATAATTCATTGCAATTTAAAGATAGTTTTCAACTTATATTTCATCTTTTATTAGTAAAATTAAAGTTAGAGTGTTAATGAATAATTTTTAGCAATAAGCCGTGGTTTATTTTTGACTTGATTTGAGCAATGCTTATTAAGCTTTTTAGTAGAAATTATCAATTTATTTTTGCAACTATTAATTAGCATTGGGTTGTTAATTGAAAAGCTGTTGTTTATTTGCTCCACTGGAATAGTCAGAATTTCTGAATTATCTACTAGCTGATTGTTGATTATATTGCTGGTGTTACATTGCTAATTAATCTTTATAAAATAGAATATGATTAAAATTATGAAAAATTTAATTTTTTATTCAAGTTTAGACGTTTTAGTTGCTTGAATTATCTTTGGTGTTTCCATCGTAGGTTCTTCTCTCAAGAGAATAAACATTAAGTTAATTAAAAATGGAAACATATTAATAATTTTATTAATTTTAATATTAAATTTTTTATAGATTGGACACTCGCTTGGCACCTGCACTTGCTAATTCACTTCTTTTGTTCTTTTGCTTTTACTAGGTATCTGGCGATTTATTATTACAAATATAAGGTATTTATATTAGTTTAATCACAATTTGTAAATGCTATATATTCTTTTCATTAATGCTGGGCCAGGTGTTTAATATTTATCAAATTGAGATTAATTTAGATTCTAAGAAATCACGAACAGATAAAATGAGTCTAGGATATACTGTAATTATTTAATGAATATTAACATACGAGAAAGCAATTGTTGAAAATGAATTAGTTACTGGGGAGTAGAGACCTGGACATGGTACATCTTTTGTTGTAAGTAAAGCTTCACTTTGAATTGTTTTCATGCCTATTACATATCATGGTCCTTCCGCTATTTAAACGGATAAATATAAGATATCTAAATATTTTTTCTGGAATGGTGTATTGACCTGGACCAGGATTAGTTATATCAGTATTAAAAGTATTTCTTTGTGATTTCCCAATACTAAAATACATATTATTTGAGTAAACAATTCTTACACCCATTTCGGGAGAGACTTCTCTACATTCTTTTTTTCAGGGGAATATGCAAACTTGAAAAAAGGTTTAGCAAAAAATCAGTTGTAGTATTCGAAGAGTGATTTAAATGAGAAATAGAATGTTACAAAAGAAAATATAAATGGCTAGTGGAACTAAACTAACTAAATAAATGATCAAAGATCACTTCTATTGTTAGCTCATAGCTCTTCTCTACTATTGTCTTTATTATCATCTTCTTTTACCTCTACTTCACCTTCTACGTCTGGTTCTTCAGAAGCGCTCTCATCATCTTAAAAACTGCTAATGTCGACTTCGATTTCCTCAATTGGAGCGTCTCTTCTAATACCGAAACCAACTCTGAGGAGTTTTTGGAGTGGAGTGATGAAGTCAGATGAGTTCTCAATCAAGAAACCTGAGTTGAGGAGAGCCATATGTAGAAAAAAAAGAAAAAATTGTACAATAAGTCAGCATATTCTGAGACAGTTTGATCTACCTCACCTCCAGCAGCAGACTTAACCATTTAGAGTAGTTCCTTGATGACTGGATGATGGGGGTTGATTTCAAGGGTCTTCTTTGCAAGCATATAGCTAGCAGCCTTCTCTTGATTGGCAAAAGCTTGAGCTCTATTAATCTTTTCCATAGATGCTGAGTAACCGTATTGAGAGGTTAAGATGTATACTGGATCATCATCAAGCTTGTATGAAATGGTAACTTTCTCAACTTGTTTGCAGAGGTAGTTCTTGAACCATTCTGTGAGTGGCTTGTACATTTCCTTGAGCTTTTGGAGTTTCTTTCTTGAGATTTCATCGTTGTCAAAAATGTTAACATCATCCTTAGCAATAGACTTGACCTTTCTCTTTTCGTATTCAGATAAATGTTGTACGCAGAATTCATCAATGGGATCTCCAAGGATGAGGACTTCGTAACCGAGTTTAATATATTTCTTAAGAATTGGTGACTTAAGAATGGCGTCCTTTGAATCACCTGGCAAGTAGAGGATGGTGTCTTGATCGTTCTTCATCCTTGAGATGTACTCGTCAAGGGAAGTTAAGGTCTCTGGATCATGAGTGGAGTAGAATCTATAATTATTATAAATAATAGAACCAGGTAATATAGGGAAAAATATATATTGGGTGTATAGATCAGTTAGAAATTTTATTTCATTAGACATGACTAGCTCGCCAATGGGTTCATGTATCAGCGACAATAGCTAACCTTCACTCTCGATTCATCATTTAACAACCCGTTTAAATATAAAAGAGATTTAGCTTACCTTAATAGCTTTGCGAGTTTGCTTATGTTGCTGGCATCTTCAATAACTCCGAGCTTAACGTTCTTTCCGAAGGATTTCCAGAACTTGGTGTATTTATCCTCGTCTTCATCATCTTCATCGATATCATCTTCCTCCTCATCTTCTTCGGCCAATGATCTAATCATCTCAAAAGCAAATAAAGTATATAATTTTGTATTTATTATACCCTTTAATATCTTAAATAATAAGATATAATTCTGTATCAGAATATCTTTTCTAATGAGTTTCTTGCTCATGACTTTAATCATCTTGAGTTATTGGAGTTACTCTCTGCTCACATTAAGTGGAAGATCATCGGAATCGTCAACACCCTTAAAGAAGTTTAAATATCTTGGCATCAACTCTTCGAATTCTTCAGTAATAAGAACTCTTCTAATGTAGAGCTTGAGTGCTGAAGATCTGCCGTAGTAATTTTCAAACAAATCGTAAGGGGCTTGGCTTGGAATGAAAAGAATAACTTTGAATTAAATTTCACCCTCAGCTGTGAAGTGAGAGTAGGCTAATGGATCTTCGTGATCCTTAGAGATGGTCTTGTAGAAGTTGGTGTACTCCTCATCCTTGATATCACTCTTGTCTCTCAACCAGATGGCCTTGATTTCGTTAATGGTTTCCCATTCCCAAACTTGGCTCAGTTACAGTCTTAGTCTTCTTCTCCTTTGGCTCAGTTTCTTCACCTTCATCCTTGATTTCACCATCGCCTTCCTTTGGAATTTCTTCCTCAGTTGGAGTGGTCTCATCGATTGGCTTCTCTTCCTCAACTTGCTTTCTGACTTCCTTGGAGATGAAAAGCTTAATTGGGTATTGTATGAATTCGGAATATTTCTTCACCAAGTTCATGATTTTATCTTGCTCAACATATTCGACAGCGTCGTCCTTCAAGTGAAGTGTGACTCTTGTACCTCTACCCAGAGTGTCACCTCTGGGATCTTGAGTTACGAAGAATTTAGCGTCAGCAGTTGAAGTCCACACATGTTGCTCGTCATCGTTAGCCTTTGAGGCAACAACCGATTTTGTTAGCAACCAAGAAAGCAGAATAGAAGCCAACACAAAACTGACCAATAAGATTCAAGCTTTCACATTTTCCCATAGATTCCAAGAAAGCAGTAGTTCCTGACTTAGCGACAGTACCCAAGTTCTTAATGAGCTCGGCCTTATTCATACCAACACCGGTATCGGTGATGGAGCGAGTCTTAGAGTCATAATCGAAATCCATGAGAATCTGAAGGTTAGGGTTAGATCCAAGGAACTCTGGGTTTTAGAGGGAAATGAATCTAACTTTATCGATAGCATCTGAAGCGTTTGAAATCAATTCTCTAATGAACACCTCCTTCTTGGTATACAGTGAGTTAATGATGATATCCTTAAGTCTGGACACATCAGCTTTGAAGGAGAACTCTTCCTTTTATTGCTATACATCATAAATGTTAATACTCCTCCAAAAGATATTATTGATAAAGTACAAATAATTAAAGTGCTATTATACAATTATTAGAGTTGTATTTATGAAATATTAAATACCCCTGACCTCAATTTCAGTAGCAGTATCTTGATCCATGTCGAAACCATCAAGACGGGGACGCTCTCTGGTGGATGAAGCATCTCTCAAAGAAATCTCATTATCATCCTCAGTGATGGCTGATACTCTGATTAACAAGGTTAGAAGAAGAAGAGATTTAAAGCTTGCCATGAATGAAAATGGCTCCTAAAGCTAATAGGACTAGAAGAAAATTTCTAGATGTTAGTCTACTTTTTACAAACATTTTAATAATTTATTGCTAATATTACTCAAATAAAAAATAATTTATATGTTGAAATTTTGTTATTTTTAATTATTATTATATCATAATGTTGCTATTAGTTATATTCTGAATATCTTTATCTTTTATTAACCATGATTCTCCAATAAATCACTAATTATTTTATCAATCATTGAACATTTTGGTAATGATTCATATGTTAATAAATCGTACATTCATATTAATTGATTTTGTTATCAGAATGATAATGTGATTACTATAAATCCAACGAGTAAGGACATTGAGCTTGATGTGAGTAGTAGAGCATTTGTTCTGTAGAAGTAAAATTCTGCTCTCTGACCAGTTTTGTCATTATTCCCCACGACTACGTAGAAAGCGCAGTTCTTACCGCCTGTTCTCATCCAAAATCCATTAGATGAATTCCTCATTGCTTCTACCAAGGTATCACCACCATAAAGAGAGCAAGGTGTACCAGTGTAATTTAATACAAAATTCCAAATAAGTGGGGGAGCTTTAGGATCATCAGGTGTTTACCATTCTAGTTTAACATCACACATTGCCAGGAAGCTACATCTCGCTTTTGGTGCTAAAAATACTCGCATTTTAGTTGAGAACAGAGCGTCTTCTTCTTCATCCACGAATACCACGGTAGAGTTGTTTTAATCAAAACATCTGGGGTAGATTCTATCGTAATTAGAAATTGTATTTTAATTCAGAGTAGTTTATTAAGTGAACGAGATCAGTAAAAGTAATAGGATTGAAATATTTAAATTCATTTTTAAAGAACAAAATGCCATTATAAATTATTATTTATAATATATTAAGAAATTAAACTATATCAAGTTTAGTGATTTTTGATGTGTTGTTAATTAAATTGCCAACTGAATAATTTTAATATAACAGTTACCTTATATATTATAATTTATAATTCATAAACAATCTCCAGAAATTTATTTTTAAATTAGATAAATTTGTATAAATCTCTTTATAATATTAGTTTTTTAAATATATTGAATGGGAAATTAATGCATTCGTTAGCAGGAAACAGACCTCTCAAAGAAGCCAGTATATTAATGAATATGTTTAATAATTTTGTAGTAGGTTGGTCCTAATAACGTAGATAAGCCAGTATGTGCTCAGAAGGGTCCTTATCCAGTTGAAATGAAGGAAGGGGAACATATTACTGGTGTTCATGCGGAAAATCTAAGAATCAGCCATTTTGTGATGGCTCTCCCAAGGGCACTTCATTCGAACCAGTTGAGTACATACATCAAGCACCAGATGCTACATATAAATAATAATATTATGAATTATATACTATGCTGTAAAATATTTGTGCGGATGCAAAAATTCAAAGACAAAGCCATTTTACGATGGCACCCACAACAACCCAGCAGACTGGTGACATTTTTGAATTAAGAAGATTTTTGTTAAAAGATTATGAGGAACCTTTTCTTCTCAACTAATCTTTAATTTTTGATATTTAAACAACATTTAATTACCAATCAAGCTTAATATTTCCATATAATTGAGTTACTTAATAGTGTATGTGCCAAAATATCAAATTAAAATTCATCAATTTTCCAACAACTTCAGATTTATAATGAGATAATGATTTAAGAGTTTTATTTAATATGTTTATTTATTCAAAAAATTAATGTTTAAAGAAATAAAAACTAATTTTATTAATGTTGTGAAAATCACATTATTTTTTTGTAAATAAATTTTAGATAAAAATATTTTTACAAATGTTATTAGTATAAAATTTTTTAATTGAGTAAGGAATTTAATGATTTCATTAATATCTTAAAATAATTTTGGAGTAATACATTGGGGAAATTAAATAAAACCTAATTAATTATTTATCAAATTATTGGGAGTTAATTTC
>ARYC01014359.1:0-16305 GCA_000711775.1 Oxytricha trifallax
CGGGAGTTTTTGGGAAATATAAATTGCAAGTTGAGTTTTGCCGGGGAAAGGTTCGGCTCCAGGGCCAAATTTTTAAAATCAAAAAATGGACAAATTGACCCCCTATAACTTTTGAAAATGACTATATATCCGGTGTCCCGGTGTCACACTCTTGATCAGGAGCCCAAATTTAGTGGATTTGCTTAATTCCAGGTCACCTCATGAATTTCCTTGACCCTCTCCCACTGCCTTGAAAACCCTAAAAATCGATGTTTAACACACTCACTCATCAGTTCTTATAAATAAACTTAAGATAGTTTTATCTTTGCGCGCTTTGAAGATAAATCAATTCTGATTTTATATTCGTGTTCAGCGAGGTCTAAATGACCAGAATTGATATTTTCGGGAGGTGTTGGGAAATATAAATTGCAAGTTGAGTTTTGCCGGGGAAAGGTTCGGCTCCTGGGCCAAATTATAAAAAGCAAAAAATGGACAAATTGACCCCCCTATAACTTTTGAAAATGACTATATATCTGGTGTTCCAGTGTCACACTCTTGATCAGGAGCCCAAATTTAGTGGATTTGCTTAATTCCAGGTCATCTCATGAATTTCCTTGACCCTCACCCACTGCCTTGAAAACCCTAAAAATCGATGTTTAACACACTCACTCATCAGTTCTTATAATAAAACTTAAAATGCATGTATCTTTGCGCGCTTTGAAGATAAATCAATTCTGATTTTATATTCGTGTTCAGCGAGGTCAAAATGACCAGAAATGATATTTCGGGAGTTTTTGGGAAATATAAATTGCAAGTTGAGTTTTGCCGGGGAAAGGTTCAGCTACTGGGCCAAATTAAAAAAATCAAAAAATGGACAAATTGACCCCCCTATAACTTTTGAAAATGACTATATATCTGGTGTTCCAGTGTCACACTCTTGATCAGGACCCAAATTTAGTGGATTTGCTTAATTCCAGGTCATCTCATGAATTTCCTTGACCCTCACCCACTGCCTTGAAAACCCTAAAAATCGATGTTTAACACACTCACTCATCAGTTCTTATAATAAAACTTAAGATGGCTGTATCTTTGCGCGCTTTGAAGATAAATCAATTCTGATTTTATATTCGTGTTCAGCGAGGTCTAAATGACCAGAATTGATATTCTCGGGAGTTTTTGGGAAATATAAATTGCAAGTTGAGTTTTGCCGGGGAAAGGTTCAGCTCCTGGGCCAAATTTTAAAAATCAAAAAATGGACAAATTGACCCCCCTATAACTTTTGAAAATGACTATATATCTGGTGTTCCAGTGTCACACTCTTGATCAGGAGCCCAAATTTAGTGGATTTGCTTAATTCAAGGTCATCTCATGAATTCCTTGACCCTCTCCCACTGCCTTGAAAACCCTAAAAATCGATGTTTAACACAATCACTCATCAGTTCTTATAAAAAAACTTAAAATACCTGTATCTTTGCGCGCCTTGAAGATAAATAAATTCTGATTTTATATTCGTGTTCAGCGAGGTCTAATGACCAGAATTGATATCCTCGGGAGTTTTTGGGAAATATAAATTGCAAGTTGAGTTTTGCCGGGGAAAGGTTCAGCTCCTGGGCCAAATTTTAAAAATCAAAAAATGGACAAATTGACCCCCTATAACTTTTGAAAATGACTATATATCTGGTGCTCCGGTGTCACACTCTTGATCAGGAGCCCAAATTTAGTGATTTGCTTAATTCCAGGTCATCTCATGAATTTCCGTGACCCTCTCCCACTGCCTTGAAAACCCTAAAAATCGATGTTTAACACACTCACTCATCAGTTCTTATAAAAAAACTTAAGATAGTTGTATCTTTGCGCGCTTTGAAGATAAATCAATTCTGATTTTATATTCGTGTTCAGCGAGGTCTAAATGACCAGAATTGATAACCTCAGGAGTTTTTGGGAAATATAAATTGCAAGTTGAGTTTGCCGGGGAAAGGTTCGGCTCCTGGGCCAAATTTTAAAAATCAAAAAATGGACAAATTGACCCCCCTATAACTTTTGAAAATGACTATATATCTGGTGTTCCAGTGTCACACTATTGATCAGGAGCCCAAATTTAGTGGATTTGCTTAATTCCAGGTAATCTCATGAATTTCAGTGACCCTCTCCCACTGCCTTGAAAACACTAAAAATAGATGTTTAACACACTCACTCATCAGTTCTTATAATAAAACTTAAGATGGTTGTATCTTTGCGCGCTTTGAAGATAAATCAATTCTGATTTTATATTCGTGTTCAGCGAGGTCTAAATGACAAGAATTGATATTCTCGGGAGTTGTTGGGAAATATAAATTGCAAGTTGAGTTTTGCCGGGGAAAGGTTCGGCTCCTGGGCCAAATTATAAAAATCAAAAAATGGACAAATTGACCCCCTATAACTTTTGAAAATGACTATATATCTGGTGTTCCAGTGTCACACAATTGATCAGGAGCCCAAATTTAGTGGATTTGCTTAATTCCAGGTCATCTCATGAATTTCCTTGACCCTCTCCCACTGCCTTGAAAACCCTAAAAATCGATGTTTAACACACTCACTCATCAGTTCTTATAAATAAACTTAAGATAGTTTTATCTTTGCGCGCTTTGAAGATAAATCAATTCTGATTTTATATTCGTGTTCAGCGAGGTCTAAATGACCAGAATTGGTATCCTCGGGAGTTTTTGGGAAATATAAATTGCAAGTTGAGTTTTGCCGGGGAAAGGTTCGGCTCCTGGGCCAAATTTTAAAAATCAAAAAATGGACAAATTGACCCCGTATAACTTTTGAAAATTACTATATATCTGGTGCTCCGGTGTCACACTCTTGATCAGGAGCCCAAATTTAGTGGATTTGCTTAATTCCAGGTCATCTCATGAATTTCCTTGACCCTCTCCCACTGCCTTGAAAACCCTAAAAATCGATGTTTAACACACTCACTCATCAGTTCTTATAAATAAACTTAAGATAGTTTTATCTTTGCGCGCTTTGAAGATAAATCAATTCTGATTTTATATTCGTGTTCAGCGAGGTCTAAATGACCAGAATTGGTATCCTCGGGAGTTTTTGGGAAATATAAATTGCAAGTTGATTTTGCCGGGGAAAGGTTCGCCTCCTGGGCCAAATTATAAAAATCAAAAAATGGACAAATTGACCCCCCTATAACTTTTGAAAATGACTATATATCTGGTGTTCCAGTGTCACACTCTTGATCAGGACCCAAATTTAGTGGATTTGCTTAATTCCAGGTAATCTCATGAATTTCCTTGACCCTCACCCACTGCCTTGAAAACACTAAAAATAGATGTTTAACACACTCACTCATCAGTTCTTATAATAAAACTTAAGATGGTTGTATCTTTGCGCGCTTTGAAGATAAATCAATTCTGATTTTATATTCGTGTTCAGCGAGGTCTAAATGACCAGAATTGATATTCTCGGGAGTTTTCGGGAAATATAAATTGCAAGTTGAGTTTTCCCGGGGAAAGGTTCAGCTCCTGGGCCAAATTTAAAAAATCAAAAAATGGACAAATTGACCCCCCAATAACTTTTAAAAATGACTATATATCTGGTGTTCCGGTGTCACACTCTTGATCAGGAGCCCAAATTTAGTGGATTTGCTTAATTCAGGTCATCTCATGAATTTCCTTGACCCTCACCCACTGCCTTGAAAACCCTAAAAATCGATGTTTAACACACTCACTCATCAGTTCTTATAAAAAAACTTAAGATAGCTGTATCTTTGCGCGCTTTGAAGATAAATCAATTCTGATTTTATATTCGTGTTCAGCGAGGTCTAAATGACCAGAATTGATAACCTCAGGAGTTTTTGGGAAATATAAATTGCAAGTTGAGTTTTGCCGGGGAAAGGTTCGCCTCCAGGGCCAAATTATAAAAATCAAAAAATGGACAAATTGACCCCCTATAACATTTGAAAATGACTATATATCTGGTGTTCCAGTGTCACACTCATGATCAGGAGCCAAAATTAGTGGATTAGCTTAATTCCAGGTCATCTCATGAATTTCCTTGACCCTCTCCCACTGCCTTGAAAACCCTAAAAATCGATGTTTACACACTCACGCATCAGTTCTTATAATAAACTTAAGATAGTTGTATCTTTGCGCGCTTTGAAGATAAATCAATTCTGATTTTATATTCGTGTTCAGCGAGGTCTAAATGACCAGAATTGATATCCTCGGGAGTTGTTGGGAAATATAAATTGCAAGTTGAGTTTTGTCGGGGAAAGGTTCGGCTCCTGGGCCAAATTATAAAAATCAAAAAATGGACAAATTGACCCCCCTATAACTTTTGAAAATGACTATATATCTGGTGTTCCAGTGTCACACTATTGATCAGGAGCCCAAATTTAGTGGATTTGCTTAATTCCAGGTAATCTCATGAATTTCAGTGACCCTCTCCCACTGCCTTGAAAACACTAAAAATAGATGTTTAACACACTCACTCATCAGTTCTTATAATAAACTTAAGATGGTTGTATCTTTGCGCGCTTTGAAGATAATCAATTCTGATTTTATATTCGTGTTCAGCGAGGTCTAATTGACAAGAATTGATATTCTCGGGAGTTGTTGGGAAATATAAATTGCAAGTTGAGTTTTGCCGGGGAAAGGTTCGGCTCCTGGGCCAAATTTTAAAAATCAAAAAATGGACAAATTGACCCCCCTATAACTTTTGAAAATGACTATATATCTGGTGTTCCAGTGTCACACTATTGATCAGGACCCAAATTTAGTGGATTTGCTTAATTCCAGGTCATCTCATGAATTTCAGTGACCCTCACCCACTGCCTTGAAAACCCTAAAAATCGATGTTTAACACACTCACTCATCAGTTCTTATAATAAAACTTAAGATGGCTGTATCTTTGCGCGCTTTGAAGATAAATCAATTCTGATTTTATATTCGTGTTCAGCGAGGTCTAAATGACCAGAATTGATATTCTCGGGAGTTTTTGGGAAATATAAATTGCAAGTTGAGTTTTGCCGGGGAAAGGTTCGGCTCCTGGGCCAAATTTTAAAAATCAAAAAATGGACAAATTGACCCCCTATAACTTTTGAAAATGACTATATATCTGGTGCTCCGGTGTCACACTCTTGATCAGGAGCCCAAATTTAGTGGATTTACTTAATTCCAGGTCATCTCATGAATTTCCTTGACCCTCTCCCACTGCCTTGAAAACCCTAAAAATCGATGTTTAACACACTCACTCATCAGTTCTTATAAATAAACTTAAGATAGTTTTATCTTTGCGCGCTTTGAAGATAAATCAATTCTGATTTTATATTCGTGTTCAGCGAGGTCTAAATGACCAGAATTGGTATCCTCGGGAGTTTTTGGGAAATATAAATTGCAAGTTGAGTTTTGCCGGGGAAAGGTTCGGCTCCTGGGCCAAATTTTAAAAATCAAAAAATGGACAAATTGACCCCCTATAACTTTTGAAAATGACTATATATCTGGTGCTCCAGTGTCACACTCTTGATCAGGACCCAAATTTAGTGGATTTGCTTAATTCCAGGTCATCTCATGAATTTCCTTGACCCTCACCCACTGCCTTGAAAACCCTAAAAATCGATGTTTAACACACTCACTCATCAGTTCTTATAAAAAAACTTAAAATAGCTGTATCTTTGCGCGATTCGAAGATAAATCAATTCTGATTTTATATTCGTGTTCAGCGAGGTCTAAATGACCAGAATTGATATCCTAGGGAGTTTTTAAGAAATAAAATTGCAAGTTGATTTTGCCGGGGAAAGGTTCGGCTCCTGGGCCAAATTTTAAAAATCAAAAAATGGACAAATTGACCCCCCTATAACTTTTGAAAATGACTATATATTTGGTGTTCCAGTGTCACACTATTGATCAGGAGCCCAAAATTAGTGGATTTGCTTAATTCCAGGTCATCTCATGAATTTCAGTGACCCTCTCCCACTGCCTTGAAAACCCTAAAAATCGATGTTTAACACACTCACTCATCAGTTCTTATAAAAAAACTTAACATAGCTGTATCTTTGCGCGCTTTGAAGATAAATAAATTCTGATTTATATTCGTGTTCAGCGAGGTCTAAATGACCAGAATTGATATCCTCGGGAGTTTTTGGGAAATATAATAGCAAGTTGAGTTTTGCCGGGGAAAGGTTCGGCTCCTGGGCCAAATTTTAAAAATCAAAAAATGGACAAATTGACCCCCTATAACTTTTGAAAATGACTATATATCTGGTGCTCCAGTGTCACACTCATGATCAGGAGCCCAAATTTAGTGGATTTGCTTAATTCCAGGTCATCTCATGAATTTCCTTGACCCTCTCCCACTGCCTTGAAAACCCTAAAAATCGATGTTTAACACACTCACGCATCATTTCTTGTAATATACTTAAGATGGTTGTATCTTTGCGCGCTTTGAAGATAAATCAATTCTGATTTTATATTCGTGTTCAGCGAGGTCTAAATGACCGAATTGATATTCTCGGGAGTTTTTGGGAAATATAAATTGCAAGTTGATTTTGCCGGGGAAAGGTTCGGCTCCTGGGCCAAATTTTAAAAATCAAAAAATGACAAATTGACCCCCCTATAACTTTTGAAAATGACTATATATCTGGTGTTCCAGTGTCACACTCTTGATCAGGAGCCCAAATTTAGTGGATTTGCTTAATTCCAGGTAATCTCATGAATTTCCTTGACCCTCTCCCACTGCCTTGAAAACCCTAAAAATCGATGTTTAACACACTCACTCATCAGTTCTTATAAAAAAACTTAAAATAGCTGTATCTCTGCGCGCTTTGAAGATAAATCAATTCTGATTTTATATTCGTGTTCAGCGAGGTCTAAATGACCAGAATTGATATCTCGGGAGTTTTTGGGAAATATAAATTGCAAGTTGATTTTGCCGGGGAAAGGTTCGGCTCCTGGGCCAAATTTTAAAAATCAAAAAATGACAAATTGACCCCCCTATAACTTTTGAAAATGACTATATATCTGGTGTTCCAGTGTCACACTCATGATCAGGACCCAAAATTAGTGGATTTGCTTAATTCCAGGTCATCTCATGAATTTCCGTGACCCTCACCCACTGCCTTGAAAACCCTAAAAATCGATGTTTAACACACTCACTCATCAGTTCTTATAATAAAACTTAAGATGGCTGTATCTTTGCGCGCTTGAAGATAAATCAATTCTGATTTTATATTCGTGTTCAGCGAGGTCTAATTGACCAGAATTGATATTCTCTGGAGTTTTTGGGAAATATAAATTTTAAGTTGAGTTTTGCCGGGGTAAGGTTCGGCTCCTGGGCCAAATTTTAAAAATCAAAAAATGGACAAATTGACCCCCCTATAACTTTTGAAAATGACTATATATCTGGTGTTCCAGTGTCACACTCTTGATCAGGACCCAAATTTAGTGGATTTGCTTAATTCCAGGTCATCTCATGAATTTCCTTGACCCTCTCCCGCTGCCTTGAAAACCCTAAAAATCGATGTTTAACACACTCACTCATCAGTTCTTATAATAAAACTTAAAATGCTTTTATCTTTGCGCGTTTTGAAGATAAGTCAGTTCTGATTTTATATTCGTGTTCAGCGAGGTCAAAATGACCAGAAATGATCTTTTCGGGAGTTTTTGGGAAATATAAATTGCAAGTTGAGTTTTGCCGGGGAAGGGTTCGGCTCCTGGGCCAAATTAAAAAGATCAAAAAATGGACAAATTGACCCCCCTATAACTTTTGAAAATGACTATATATCTGGTGTTCCGGTGTCACACTCTTGATCAGGAGCCCAAATTTAGTGGATTTGCTTAATTCCAGGTCATCTCATGAATTTCCTTGACCCTCACCCACTGCCTTGAAAACCCTAAAAATCGATGTTTAACACACTCACTCATCAGTTCTTATAATAAAACTTAAGATGGCTGTATCTTTGCGCGCTTTGAAGATAAATTAATTCTGATTTTATATTCGTGTTCAGCGAGGTCAAAATGACCAGAATTGATATGTTCGGGAGTTTTTGGGATATAAATTGCAAGTTGAGTTTTGCCGGGGAAGGGTTCGGCTCCTGGGCCAAATTATAAAAATCAAAAAATGGACAAATTGACCCCCTATGACTTTTGAAAATGACTATATATCTGGTGTTCCCGTGTCACACACTTGATCAGGAGCCCAAATTTAGTGGATTTGCTTAATTCCAGGTCATCTCATGAATTTCCTTGACCCTCTCCCACTGCCTTGAAAACCCTAAAAATCGATGTTTAACACACTCACGCATCATTTCTTGTAATAAAACTTAAGATGGTTGTATCTTTGCGCGCTTTGAAGATAAATCAATTCTGATTTTATATTCGTGTTCAGCGAGGTCTAAATGACCAGAATTTATAATCTCAGGAGTTTTTGGGAAATATAAATTGCAAGTTGAGTTTTCCGGGGAAAGGTTCGGCTCCTGTGCCAAATTTTAAAAATCAAAAAATGGCTTAATTGACCCCCCTATAACTTTTGAAAATGACTATATATCTGGTGTTCCAGTGTCACACTCTTGATCAGGAGCCCAAATTTAGTGGATTTGCTTAATTCCAGGTAATCTCATGAATTTCCTTGACCCTCTCCCACTGCCTTGAAAACACTAAAAATAGATGTTTAACACACTCACTCATCAGTTCTTATAATAAAACTTAAGATGGTTGTATCTTTGCGCGCTTTGAAGATAAATAAATTCTGATTTTATATTCGTGTTCAGCGAGGTCTAAATGACCAAAATTGATATTTTCAGGAGTTGTTGGGAAATATAAATTGCAAGTTGAGTTTTGCCGGGTAAGGGTTCGGCTCCAGGGCCAAATTATAAAAATCAAAAAATGGACAATTTGACCCCCTATAACATTTGAAAATGACTATATATCTGGTGTTCCCGTGTCACACTCTTGATCAGGAGCCCAAATTTAGTGGATTTGCTTAATTCCAGGTCATCTCATGAATTTCCTTGACCCTCTCCCGCTGCCTTGAATACCCTGAAAATCGATGTTTAACACAATCACTCATCAGTTCTTATAATAAAGCTTAAAATGGCTGTATCTTTGCGCGCTTTGAAGACAAATTAATTCTGATTTTATATTCGTGTTCAGCGAGGTCTAAATGACCAGAATTGATATTTTCAGGAGTTTTGGGAAATATAAATTGCAAGTTGAGTTTTGCCGGGTAAGGGTTCGGCTCCAGGGCCAAATTATAAAAATCAAAAAATGGACAATTTGACCCCCTATAACATTTGAAAATGACTATATATCTGGTGTTCCCGTGTCACACTCTTGATCAGGAGCCAAATTTAGTGGATTAGCTTAATTCCAGGTCATCTCATGAATTTCCTTGACCCTCTCCCACTGCCTTGAAAACCCTAAAAATCGATGTTTAACACACTCACGCATCATTTCTTGTAAAACTTAAGATGGTTGTATCTTTGCGCGCTTTGAAGATAAATCAATTCTGATTTTATATTCGTGTTCAGCGAGGTCTAAATGACCAGAATTTATAATCTCAGGAGTTTTTGGGAAATATAAATTGCAAGTTGAGTTTTCCGGGGAAAGGTTCGGCTCCTGTGCCAAATTTTAAAAATCAAAAAATGGCTTAATTGACCCCCCTATAACTTTTGAAAATGACTATATATCTGGTGTTCCGGGGTTACACTCTTGATCAGGAGCCCAAATTTAGTGGATTTGCTTCATTCCAGGTCATCTCATGAATTTCCTTGACCCTCTCCAGCTGCCTTGAAACCCTAAAAATCGATGTTTAACATACTCACTCATCAGTTCTTATAATAAAACTTCAATTGCCTGTATCTCTTCGCGTTTTGAATATTAATTAATTCTGATTTTATATTCGTGTTCAGCGAGGTCTAAATGACCAGAATTGATATCTTCGGGAGTTTTTGGGAAATATAAATTGCAAGTTGAGTTTTGCCGGGGAGGGTTCGGCTCCTGGGCCAATTTTTAAAATCAAAAAATGGACAAATTGACCCCCCTATAACTTTTGAAAATGACTATATATTTGGTGTTCCAGTGTCACACTCTTGATCAGGAGCCCAAATTTAGTGGATTTTCTTAATTTCAGGTCATCTCATGAATTTCCGTGACCCTCTCCCGCTGCCTTGAAAACCCTAAAAATTGATGTTTAACACAATCACTCATCAATTTCTATAATAAAACTTAAGATGGTTGTATCTTTGCGCGCTTTGAAGATAAATCAATTCTGATTTTATATTCGTGTTCAGCGAGGTCTAATTGACCAGAATTGATATTCTCTGGAGTTTTTGGGAAATATAAATTTTAAGTTGAGTTTTGCCGGGGTAAGGTTCGGCTCCTGGGCCAAATTTTAAAAATCAAAAAATGGACAAATTGACCCCCCTATAACTTTTGAAAATGACTATATATTTGGTGTTCCGGTGTCGCAATCTGTAACAGGAGCCCAAATTTAGTGGATTTGCTTAATTCCAGGTCATCTCATGAATTTCCGTGACCCTCTCCCGCTGCCTTGAAAACCCTAAAAATCGATGTTTAACACACTCACTCATCAGTTCTTATAAATAAAACTTAAGATGGTTGTATCTTTGCGCGCTTTGAAGATAAATCAATTCTGATTTTATATTCGTGTTCAGCGAGGTCTAAATGACCATAATTGATATTCTCGGGAGTTTTTGGGAAATATAAATTGCAAGTTGAGTTTTGCCGGGGAAAGGTTCAGCTCCTGGGCCAAATTTTAAAAATCTAAAAATGGACAAATTGACCCCCCTATAACTTTTGAAAATGACTATATATCTGGTGTTCCGGTGTCACACTCTTGATCATGAGCCCAAATTTAGTGGATTTGCTTAATTCCAGGTCATCTCATGAATTTCCTTGACCCTCTCCCGCTGCCTTGAAAACCCTTAAAATCGATGTTTAACAGACTCACTCATCAGTTCTTATAATAAAACTTAAGATGGTTGTATCTTTGCGCGCTTTGAAGATAAATCAATTCTGATTTTATATTCGTGTTCAGCGAGGTCTAAATGACCATAATTGATATTCTCGGGAGTTTTTGGGAAATATAAATTGCAAGTTGAGTTTTGCCGGGGAAAGGTTCAGCTCCTGGGCCAAATTTTAAAAATCTAAAAATGGACAAATTGACCCCCCTATAACTTTTGAAAATGACTATATATCTGGTGTTCCGGTGTCACACTCTTGATCATGAGCCCAAATTTAGTGGATTTGCTTAATTCCAGGTAATCTCATGAATTTCCTTGACCCTCTCCCACTGCCTTGAAAACACTAAAAATAGATGTTTAACACACTCACTCATCAGTTCTTATAATAAAACTTAAGATGGTTGTATCTTTGCGCGCTTTGAAGATAAATCAATTCTGATTTTATATTCGTGTTCAGCGAGGTCTAAATGACCATAATTGATATTCTCGGGAGTTTTTGGGAAATATAAATTGCAAGTTGAGTTTTGCCGGGGAAAGGTTCAGCTCCTGGGCCAAATTTTAAAAATCTAAAAATGGACAAATTGACCCCCCTATAACTTTTGAAAATGACTATATATCTGGTGTTCCGGTGTCACACTCTTGATCATGAGCCCAAATTTAGTGGATTTGCTTAATTCCAGGTAATCTCATGAATTTCCTTGACCCTCTCCCACTGCCTTGAAAACACTAAAAATAGATGTTTAACACACTCACTCATCAGTTCTTATAATAAAACTTAAGATGGTTGTATCTTTGCGCGCTTTGAAGATAAATCAATTCTGATTTTATATTCGTGTTCAGCGAGGTCTAAATGACCATAATTGATATTCTCGGGAGTTTTTGGGAAATATAAATTGCAAGTTGAGTTTTGCCGGGGAAAGGTTCAGCTCCTGGGCCAAATTTTAAAAATCTAAAAATGGACAAATTGACCCCCCTATAACTTTTGAAAATGACTATATATCTGGTGTTCCGGTGTCACACTCTTGATCATGAGCCCAAATTTAGTGGATTTGCTTAATTCCAGGTCATCTCATGAATTTCCTTGACCCTCTCCCACTGCCTTGAAAACCCTAAAAATCGATGTTTAACACACTCACGCATCATTTCTTATAAAACTTAAGATGGTTGTATCTTTGCGCGCTTTGAAGATAAATCAATTCTGATTTTATATTCGTGTTCAGCGAGGTCTAAATGACCATAATTGATATTCTCGGGAGTTTTTGGGAAATATAAATTGCAAGTTGAGTTTTGCCGGGGAAAGGTTCAGCTCCTGGGCCAAATTTTAAAAATCTAAAAATGGACAAATTGACCCCCCTATAACTTTTGAAAATGACTATATATCTGGTGTTCCGGTGTCACACTCTTGATCATGAGCCCAAATTTAGTGGATTTGCTTAATTCCAGGTCATCTCATGAATTTCCTTGACCCTCACCCACTGCCTTGAAAACCCTAAAAATCGATGTTTAACACACTCACTCATCAGTTCTTATAATAAAACTTAAGATGGCTGTATCTTTGCGCGCTTTGAAGATAAATTAATTCTGATTTTATATTCGTGTTCAGGGAGGTCTAAATGACCAGAATTGATATTATCGGGAGTATTTAAGAAATAAAAATTGCAAGTTGAGTTTTGCCGGGGAAAGGTTCGGCTCCTGGGCCAAATTTTAAAAATCAAAAAATGGACAAATTGACCCCCCTATAACTTTTGAAAATGACTATATATCTGGTGTTCCAGTGTCACACTCTTGATCAGGACCCAAATTTAGTGGATTTGCTTAATTCCAGGTCATCTCATGAATTTCCTTGACCCTCACCCACTGCCTTGAAAACCCTAAAAATCGATGTTTAACACACTCACTCATCAGTTCTTATAATAAAACTTAAGATGGCTGTATCTTTGCGCGCTTTGAAGTTAAATCAATTCTTTTTTTTTCTTCTTGTTCAGCGAGGTCTAAATGACCAGAATTGGTATTCTCGGGAGTTTTTGGGAAATATAAATTGCAAGTTGAGTTTTGCCGGGGAAAGGTTCGGCTCCTGGGCCAAATTTTAAAAATCAAAAAATGGACAAATTGACCCCCCTATAAATTTTGAAAATGACTATATATTTGGTGTTCCAGTGTCACACTCTTGTTCAGAAGCCCAAAATTAGTGGATTTGCTTAATTCCAGGTCATCTCATGAATTTCGTAACCCTCTCACACTGCCTTGAAAACCCTAAAAATCGATGTTTAACACACTCACTCATCAGTTCTTATAATAAAAATAAGATGGTTGTATCTTTGCGCGCTTTGAAGATAAATCAATTCTGATTTTATATTCGTGTTCAGCGAGGTCTAATTGACCAGAATTGATATTCTCTGGAGTTTTTGGGAAATATAAATTTTAAGTTGAGTTTTGCCGGGGTAAGGTTCGGCTCCTGGGCCAAATTTTAAAAATCAAAAAATGGACAAATTGACCCCCCTATAACTTTTGAAAATGACTATATATTTGGTGTTCCATTGTCACACTATTGATCAGGAGCCCAAATTTAGTGGATTTGCTTAATTCCAGGTCATCTCATGAATTTCAGTGACCTTCTCCCGCTGCCTTGAAAACCCTAAAAATCGATGTTTAACACACTCACTCATCAGTTCTTATAATAAAACTTAATATGGCTGTATCTTTGCGCGCTTTGCAGATAAATTAATTCTGATTTTATATTCGTGTTCAGCGAGGTCTAAATGACCAGAATTGATATTTTCGGGAGTTTTTGAGAAATATAAATTGCAAGTTGAGTTTTGCCGGGGAAGGGTTCGGCTCCTGGGCCAAATTATAAAAATCAAAAAATGGACAAATTGACCCCCTATGACTTTTGAAAATGACTATATATCTGGTGTTCCAGTGTCACACTCTTGATCAGGAGCCCAAATTTAGTGGATTTGCTTAATTCCAGGTAATCTCATGAATTTCCTTGACCCTCTCCCACTGCCTTGAAAACACTAAAAATAGATGTTTAACACACTCACTCATCAGTTCTTATAATAAAACTTAAGATGGTTGTATCTTTGCGCGCTTTGAAGATAAATCAATTCTGATTTTATATTCGTGTTCAGCGAGGTCTAATTGACAAGAATTGATATTTTCGGGAGTTGTTGGGAAATATAAATTGCAATTTGAGTTTTGCCGGGGAAAGGTTCGGCTCCTGGGCCAAATTTTAAAAATCAAAAAATGGACAAATTGACCCCCCTATAACTTTTGAAAATGACTATATATCTGGTGTTCCAGTGTCACACTCTTGATCAGGAGCCCAAATTTAGTGGATTTGCTTAATTCCAGGTAATCTCATGAATTTCCTTGACCCTCTCCCACTGCCTTGAAAACACTAAAAATAGATGTTTAACACACTCACTCATCAGTTCTTATAATAAAAACTTAAGATGGTTGTATCTTTGCGCGCTTTGAAGATAAATCAATTCTGATTTTATATTCGTGTTCAGCGAGGTCTAAATGACCAGAATTTATAATCTCAGGAGTTTTTGGGAAATATAAATTGCAAGTTGAGTTTTGCCGGGGAAAGGTTCGGCTCCTGGGCCAAATTTTAAAAATCAAAAAATGGACAAATTGACCCCTATATAACTTTTGAAAATGACTTTATATCTGGTGTACCCGTGTCACACTCTTGTTCAGGAGCCCAAAATTAGTGGATTTGCTTAATTCCAGGTCATCTCATGAATTTCCGTAACCCTCTCACACTGCCTTGAAAACCCTAAAAATCGATGTTTAACACACTCACTCATCAGTTCTTATAATAAAACTTCAATTGTCTGTATCTTTGCGCGTTTTGAAGAAAATTCAATTCTTATTTTATATTCGTGTTCAGCAAGGTCTAAATGACCAGAATTGATATATTCGGGAGTTTTGGGAAATATAATTTGTAAGTTGAGTTTTGCCGGGGAAAGGTTCGGCTCCTGGGCCAAATTTTAAAAATCAAAAAATGGACAAATTGACCCCCCTATAACTTTTGAAAATGACTATATATCTGGTGTTCCAGTGTCACACTCTTGATCAGGACCCAAATTTAGTGGATTTGCTTAATTCCAGGTCATCTCATGAATTTCCTTGACCCTCTCCCGCTGCCTTGAAAACCCTGAAAGTCGATGTTTAACACAAATACTCATCAGTTCTTATAATAAAGCTTAAAATGGCTGTATCTTTGCGCGCATTGAAGATAAATAAAATCTGATTTTATATTCGTGTTCAGCGAGGTCTAAATGACCAAAATTGATAATTTCAGGAGTTGTTGGGAAATATAAATTGCAAGTTGAGTTTTGCCGGGAAGGTTCGGCTCCTGGGCCAAATTTTAAAAATCAAAAAATGGACAAATTGACCCCGTATAACTTTTGAAAATTACTATATATCTGGTGCTCCGGTGTCACACTCTTGATCAGGAGCCCAAATTTAGTGGATTTGCTTAATTCCAGGTCATCTCATGAATTTCCTTGACCCTCTCCCACTGCCTTGAAAACCCTAAAAATCGATGTTTAACACACTCACTCATCAGTTCTTATAAATAAACTTAAGATAGTTTTATCTTTGCGCGCTTTGAAGATAAATCAATTCTGATTTTATATTCGTGTTCAGCGAGGTCTAAATGACCAGAATTGGTATCCTCGGGAGTTTTTGAGAAATATAAATTGCAAGTTGAGTTTTGCCGGGGAAGGGTTCGGCTCCTGGGCCAAATTATAAAAATCAAAAAATGGACAAATTGACCCCCTATGACTTTTGAAAATGACTATATATCTGGTGTTCCCGTGTCACACACTTGATCAGGAGCCCAAATTTAGTGGATTTGCTTAATTCCAGGTCATCTCATGAATTTCCTTGACCCTCTCCCACTGCCTTGAAAACCCTCAAAATGGATGTTTAACACACTCACTCATCAATTTCTATAATAAAACTTAATATGACTGTATCTTTGCGCGCTTTGAAGATAAATAAATTCTGATTTTATATTCGTGTTCAGCGAGGTCTAAATGACCAGAATTGATATTTTCGGGAGGTGTTGGGAAATATAAATTGCAAGTTGAGTTTTGCCGGGGAAGGGTTCGGCTCCTGGGCCAATTTATAAAAATCAAAAAATGGACATATTGACCCCCTTATAACTTTTGAAAATGACTATATATCTGGTGTTCCCGTGTCACACTCTTGATCAGGAGCCCAAATTTAGTGGATTTGCTTAATTTCCAGGTCATCTCATGAATTTCCTTGACCCTCTCCCGCTGCCTTGAAAACCCTTAAAATCGATGTTTAACAGACTCACTCATCAGTTCTTATAA
>ARYC01014369.1:0-10153 GCA_000711775.1 Oxytricha trifallax
AAAAGAGTTGAACCAACCACCCAGTAACATAAAATTTGTAAATTTTTGAATGACTAGAAATTTGGACAATTTGCCAACTGAATAGAATAAGCTATTAGGTATAAAAGGGCAAAGGGTAATCTTCGTTTTTCGTTTTTAAAATATATACCAAGCACGGCGAATTCAAAAGTTATAGAAGCTTCTCAGATTTGTCTTTGATTTCTAAAAGTGTTGAACCAACCACCCAGTAACATAAAATTTGTAAATAATTGAAAGACTAGCAATTTGGACAATTTGCCAACTGAATAGAATAAGCTATTAGGTAAAGGGCAAAGGGTAATCTTCGTTTTTCGTTTTTAAAATATATACCAAGCACGGCGAATTCAAAAGTTATAGAAGCTTCTCAGATTTGTCTTTTGATTTCTAAAAGTGTTGAACCATCCACCCAATAACATAAAATTTGTAAAGTTTTGAATGACTAGAAATTTGGACAATTTGCCAACTGAATAGAATAAGCTATTAGGTATTAAAGGGCAAAGAGTAATCTTCGTTTTTCGTTTTTCGTTTTTGAAATATATACCAAGCACGGCGAATTCAAAAGTTATAGAAGCTTCTCAGATTTGTCTTTGATTTCTAAAAGTGTTGGCTATATTTTGCAGGCTGGGGTCCTTAGCTGAGGTTATCGGAGTCGTGGCTTGGATCTGTCAATTTTAATCTATCTTAATTCATCGAGTTATAATATACTTTGACTCTCGCGTTGCCTCCCATAAAATAGCTGTACGATACAATACTTTGAATATTGGAAGGCTTGGTTAGTTTATATTATATCATATAACTCGGCAACGCTAGGCGCTAATATAGTCTATTGTCTCCAGCAAGGCCATCGTAAACAAGAGAGCTCAAATAAACAGGGATGCCTCTCAATGTGTGAATTTCGCAATTTACAAGGCAAAATCCGTATCTTTACATTTAAGCCTCCTATTTATGGTATTTCACGCTTCTGTAAGAGTGGCGAGGTTAACTTTATCTGATCGATATCGCTTTAAGTCGAGGAATGCACTCCAGCAAAAAGATTTGGCAGAGTGACGGGCTGGTATTGCAAACATTTGACTAACTTTGGATGACCTTACTTAATCATTTGAACATTGGGTTGTTATTTAATACTCATATGCAAAATCACTGGGCATCACCAACGCTACATACCATAATTCAAACCCATTTTCCTACACACTATCAAACCCATCCAGCTATCTTCACATCGCACTCGAGGGCACACTTAGGTCAATTACGCACCAAAGTAATCAATATGTTTGTCAAAAACAGCATCGGAATGCCAATCACAAATCCTATATATCCCTTAACCCATTTACTTATTTATTAAAATATTTATCATATTTATTAAGAGATTTTCTTTAAATCCCATATTCAATTTTTATACAATATAATTAATTGAAATAATAAATATAACATGGATAATGAATTAAAATAAATAAATAAATATTATTGTAAAAAGTTTTCTAAATAATATTAAATAAAGTTATAATAAAAATTTATAATAATAAATTTGAAAAGAAGGAAAACATTTTTATAAAATAAAATTAAGTAATTTAAAAATAAAATGTATCAGTTAAAATAATCTAAATATTATAATTAGATAAGAAAATTAAAAAAAATTTTCTTTGAATAATATGTTTTAATAAAATATGATGTCTAAGTAATTTTATAAGTTATATAAAGCGCAAGTGGATTTTCTTAGGCTTACAAGTGGGTTATCTTAGGCTTACAGGTGGGTTTTCTTTGGCTTACAGGTGGGTTTTCTTTGGCTTACAGGTGGATTATCTTAGGCTTACAGGTGTGTTATCTTAGGCTTACAGGTGGGTTATCTTATGCTTACAGGTGGGTTATCTAAGGCTTACAGGTGGGGTTTTGGGGTTTTGATATATTAATAATAGGGGTTTTGGGGTCATTCATAGACCACAAAACTTGCGCATTTTTATTTTTTAATATTTTATGTTTTTAAACTTTATTGGATGATAGAACTTTTAATTCTAAGCTTAACTCGGTGCTTTTGACTTATTACATGGTTTTTGGTTTTCGAGGCATTACCCTATATACATATGAAAAATGATAAAAATTTCAATAATTTCAAAAAAATGCAAAAATCCCTAAAAACATCCTTTTTTGCACTTTTTATCATTTTTTAAAAAATATTTTATATTTAAGATTTACATATAACTTGGTAAAATTATATGTATTTGGCAAAATGGATCATATTTTTACTATAATTAACATAAATTGACTTTGGCATCAGCATATTTTACTTTAATTAACATAATTTAGCTTATATTTGACTATAATTAACATATTTTGGGTTTGGCATCAGCATATTTGACTATAATTAACATAATTTGACTTTGTTTTTTACATATCTAATATAAAAACAATGATTTTACATTATATTATGACAATAAGACTTTTAATTATCACATCCTTATTTATATTGACAAAACTCAAAAACCCCTTTTCACAAAACCCAAATTATAAACCCATATATGGTAAATAAACTATATTTAATTAACTCTATTGCTTTTTACTTCTTTATTATTATGGCTTAACTGCTAAAGTGAATTAATATAAACAAAAAAATAGATGAAAAACTAGTTTAATATAATATTACCTTAATTTAAATTCTGTCTTTGCATTTCTTTATGTATTATAATTTGAGGAGAAAACCGATTTTCCAAAATATAGAATGTAAAGATAATATACTATTTTACTTATAATATGTTTATATTAATCCATTTAATACACATAAGTTTTAGTTATTTGACTAATATTGATTGTTTTAAGGCGCTAATTTGTAGACGAAAGCCAGGGTTTAATGGACAGCATGTCCCTTTCAACGGGTTGCAAGGGTGGAACTCCGGGGAATTTTTTTTAAGTATTCTGGTGATTATTAATGATACTTTTTATATAAGTATGATTTGATATATAATAATTTATGCTTATTAATAACATTTGTGCATAAACTAAAAAAAAATTATTTTATTAATTCAAAAACATCTAAAAACATGATCAATAATTTATTTAATAAAAATAATATTTTTACTTATCTAACTACTAGATGAGATTCGTGACATATCGTCAAAAAATTTGAAAAAGTCTTAATAATTGAAAAATAAGCTGCTTCACTCGACTTGTAAACTCCAAAAACATCATCAAAAGTGTGTCATAGAACAAATATTTTGGCTTCTCTGACTAATAATAATATGAGATTCGTGACAAGTCATACAAAATTTGAAAAATTTCTCAAAAATTTAAAAATAAGTTGGCTTCACTCGACTTGGAACCTCCAAAAACATCATCAAAAGTGGGTCATTAAAAAAATATTTTGGCTTCACTGACGACCACCATGAGATTCATGACTTGTCATCACAAAATTTGAAAAAGTCCTAAAAATTGAAAAATAAGTTGCTTCACTCGACTTTAAACCACCAAAAACATCATCGAAAGTGGGTCATAGAAAAAATATTTTGACTTCATTGACTCTTACCATGAGATTCGTGTCACCTGCTCACAAAATTTGAAAAAACTCTAAAAAATTAAAAAATAAGTTGCTTCACTCGACTTGGAACCTCCAAAAACATCATCAAAAGTGGGTCATTAAAAAAATATTTTGGCTTCACTGACGACCACCATGAGATTCATGACTTGTCATCACAAAATTTGAAAAAGTCCTAAAAATTGAAAAATAAGTTGCTTCACTCGACTTGGAACCTCCAAAAACATCATCAAAAAAGGGTCATATAAAAAATATTTTTGCTTCACTGACTACTACCATGAGATTCGTGAACAGTCATCACAAAAATTAAAAAAATTCATAAACTTGAAAAATAAGTTGGTTCATTCGACTTAGAACCTCCAAAAACATCATCAAAAGTTGGTCAAATAAAAAATATTTTGCCTTGACTGACTAGTATTATGAGATTCCTGACAAGTAATCACAAAATTTGAAAAAATCTCTAAACATGAAAAATAAGTTGCTTCATTCGACTTGGAACCTCCAAAAACATGATCAAAGGTGGGTCATATAAAAAATATTTTTGCTTCACTGACTACAACCATATAGTTCCTGACAAGTAATCACAAAATTTTAAAAAATCTCAAAACATGAAAAATAAGTTGCTTCACTCGACTTGGAATCTCCAAAAACATCATCAAAAGTGGGTCATTGAAAAATTATTTTGACTTCACTGACTACTACCATGATATTTCTGACCAGTTGTCACAAAATTTTAAAAAGTCCTCAAAATAGAAAAATAAGTTGCTTCACTCGACTTGGAACGTCCAAAAATATGATCAAAAGTGGGTCATTTAAAAAATGTTTAGACTTCACTGACTACTAGCATGAGATTCCTGACACCTGGTCACAAAATTTGAAAAAGTTCAAAAAATTGAAAAATAAGTTGCTTCACTCGACTTGAAACCTCCAAAAACATCACCAAAAGTGGGTCATTAAAAAATATTGCTTCACTGACTACAACCATATAGTTCCTGACAAGTAATCACAAAATTTTAAAAAATCTCAAAACATGAAAAATAAGTTGGTTCACTCGACTTGGAACCTCCAAAAACATCATTAAATGTATGTCATTAGAAAAATATTTTGACTTCACTCATCATTACCATGAGATTGGTTAGCATTCATCACATAATTTTAAAAGGTTCAAAACTCTAAAAATTAGTTGCTTTCCTTGACAAATGGGCTGTAAACAAGAGTCTATTCGTTGTAATTACTCATTAAAAATAAGTATTATAATAAAATTTATATTTAACAACATACAATAGTATGTATATAATTACTATTAAGTGTATTATTATAAGTAAATTGAAATATTGTATAAAATTAAATGCATTTTTAATTTTGTGAGTACTTATTCATTAAATTTTACAAAACCCTAAAAACCCACACATTTTGATAAGAAAACCCAACTATTTTGATAAGAAAACCCGACATATTTTAATAAAAAGAAAAAATGTAGAATGTTGATTTTATAACTAACAACTCAATATATTTGTCATAATCCTAAGTATCTTACACTTTTTAAAAGAAAATCATGTATGTTTTTATTTGATAACTTGAATAAATTAAATAAGATTATACAAAATATTAATTACTTTCATAGCTATATTTTGTAAATACAAACTTATTTATTTTACTAAAATTATTGATAATAATATAAAAATTAAGTTAATTATAATTAATTAATATTTATATTTATAAAATAAAAAAAATAAAATGAATCAATTGTTGTTAAAAATATATTAAATAAAAATAAAGTGATCTATTATTATCTAAATTTTAAATATAACTGAACAACATATTTTTATAGATCGTAAAAAATATCAATGAAAATTAATAAATATATTAATATTGTTGGTATAGAAATATATGTTTGTATGATATTGAATATAAATATGGTGACAAGTAATATGTATTAGAATAATAAATTCATTATAAATTATTAAATATAATAAAATATAATCTATATCAAAATTGTTAGTATAATATATTTGAAAATATGCATAAATCATGTAAATTATTTAAATGATAATTTATATAAAAACAATTTTTGTGCCTCTGTGGCTAGAGGATTTCTAATAAAATTATTATAAGTTTCATTATATTTATATATTTTATAGAGATGATGTGGGTTTACTTTTGCTTAAACGTGGGTTTTATTTAGCTTACAGGTGGGTTTTCTTTGACTTACAGGTGGGTTTTCTTTGACTTACAGGTGGGTTTTCTTTGACTTACAGGTGGGTTTTCTTTGACTTACAGGTGGGTTTTGTTTGGCTTACAGGTGGGTTTTCATGGCTTACAGGTGGGTTTTCATGACTTACAGGTGGGTTTTCATGGCTTACAGGTGGGTTTTCATGGCTTACAGGTGGGTTTTCATTGGCTTACAGGTGGGTTTTCTTTGGCTTACAGGTGGGTTTTCGTTGGCTTACAGGTGGGTTTTCGTTGGCTTACAGGTGGATTTTCGTTGACTTACAAGTGGGTTTCTTCGACGTCAGGTGGGTTTCCTTTGGCTTACAGGTCGGTTTTCTTTGACTTACAGTGGGTTTTCTTTGACTTCAGGTGGGTTTTCTTTGACTTACAGATGGGTTTTATTTGGCTTACAGGTGGGTTTACTATGGATTACAGGTGGGTTTTCTTTTGCTTACAGGTGGGTTAGCCCCGGTTTGGGTTTTGGGGTTTTGAAATTTTTATGTTGCGGTTTTGGGGGTCATCTGCCCACATATTTTAATAGCCATTAAATCTTATCAAAATCTGTAGTTTGTTATACTAATAACCTTATTTATAACTATCACATTCTCTCTCTATTAATTAACTTCCATTTATTTATATTTTCCTAAAATTATTTAACTTATTTTAAATATTATATCATTTTATTGATATATCCACATAATTTTAATCAATATTTATAAACAACACTATATATTAATATGAATATATTATAAAAAGTTGTTAATATTATATAAGCTATAAAAATACCATTTTGAACAATTTTAAGATAATTTAAATATATTATATATATTAAATGAAAAATTGATTTTATTATTCAAGAATTTTTACTAATCTATATCAAAACATAAAATAATGTGGGTAACATGTATAACTTGCATATTTAATTTATAAAAATTTTCGTAAAAACGTGCGTAACAGGAATAACTTGCACATTTCTTAAAATAACATAAATTTATAATAATATTGCTAACCACAAATTAAATTGTGGATATATTTTGAAATTTCAAAAGTTGACCCATAAACATTTAGTGAGGCAATGCTATATAAGGGTGAGTAAAATTTAGATTTCAATTCATGGAATCTTTTGAAGATCAGAAATCTGATCAGAATTCTGATCAGTATTTAAGTATTTATGAGGAATACATAATGCACAAAACAACTTTGCTTAAAGATTAAGAGAGAAATGAACTAGAAAGAATATTAATAGAATCATAATACATTGAAATTATTGAAAGAATTAGAGACTATTATAATAATAGGGAAGATTATCGAATAAGTGACCAAATTATTTCGAATTATGAAATGGAGAAATTAAAAGCTAAAAATCAAGAGAAAAAATTTATAACAAATGAGAAATTTTGTTAGCTCATAGCTTCCAATAGTCTTTAATTGAAAACAAATTATTCAATAGGCTTGATAAAGAAAATCCATAAAAAGTATCAATTAGAATATCCAAAATGATAAAATTTGACATTGATAAATGTGAAAAATTTCTACAAAGATTTATAATTGAAAATGGACTTATTAAAGTCAGACTATACCTTTAACAAAGAGAATATAAATAATTAAAATACGAAGAGGTCATTTTTATGTTGGAGCTTTGCATGTTATAACAGAGGGAATTAAAAATGATAAAATAATTTGAAGAAAGATTAAAACTAGGCATTACCTAAGAGAATGCTAATGATAATTAGAGCATTCATTTGGGCAATATGATAAAAAAGCTTCACATGAAACTAAATAACTAAATTGATAAAGAAATATGCGGCAAATGTGGAAAGCTACTTCAACTCTTAATTAAAGAAAAGATAACAACTACTTAAACCTTAAGAATGAAAATGATACACCGAGATCAGCACTCGTATACATTGAGTAATTTGAAAACATTTAATGGGACGAGAAGAAGCAAAGAGTAAAGATATGCTACTAATGCAGCAAAACAAATATTTAAGACTATTGCAATGAAAGAACGTTTCCATAACCTGAAAAACTTTAGAGACTCAAAACAAGATAATAACAATACGCAATAATGCTTGGAAACATTCATTCATACATCGAGAATAAAAAAGGAGGTTCTTATTATCACTTACTTGGAGACCAAGATTTTACTTCATACGATGGTAGTATTAATAATTATTTCAAAGAACTAGAAAGAAAGGATAACTGGTGGCACAAACTCTCAACACATGAAAAGAAAAATATTGGAATTGCTCTATAATACCTAAAAGAAAAAAATCACCTCTTCAAGATATTCTACAGTAACTGGGAGATATATCATATAATGTAAGCAAAAGAAGAATTAAGAGAGATACTAAAAAAGTTCAGAGATAATGATATTCACATTTACCCATCAATAAGTACAAGGGTCAGAGACATCATTGACATTTAAAATGAAGATGTTACATATGAAGATATTAGTAGAGGGATACTTGTTGACACTTCTTAAGAATATTTTCTTCTACCTTTGAATTTAGAGTATAATGATGACATACTTGGAAGACTTATTGAACTTGGAGATATAACTGCTCTCGATTCATTCTAAATATTAAGACCAGAAAGATATGAAGAAATCAACAAAATAACTGAATAACAAAAGTCACTTGAAGAAAAGAGAATAGATTAATAAGAACTACTAAGAAACAAGATTTACTATAGAGATCCATACATTGAGGAAATGTTGTTCCCCACATTATTTCCAACAGGTATGGGTGGATACAATAATACTTATTAACAATATGGAATGACACCAAAATAATATGTAAAGATGAGATTGCTCTCTTGCAGATATGAGTACAGACTAAACACTGATTATATTTTTGGTGGTTTGATAGAGTAAAGAAAGAGTAAATCATAAGTTTTAACAGAGGTGTTAAATTTGTAAAACCTCAAGAGTATGATGAGCAACTCACATAAGGATTTATTATGTAAGAAGTTTAGAATAAAGAGAGATTAGAATACTTTGGCAAGAAGCTAAGTAGAAAACATGTAGACACTCCTCAATATTGGCAAAACAAATGGTATGAACTAACAAGCCTAATAGAATACTTTGACAAAGTTCATAACAAACCTCATCCAGATTTATTCATCACTCTCACAATAAATGAAAAAGATCCATACTTGATTTAACTAAAGTAACATAGAAACTCAATGATGGACCCAGTTGCTAGTACATGTCATTTCTATGTTAAAATGAGAGAGACTATAAAATTAATATACGGTACTAATACTAAAAAAGGAATCTTTGGAAGAGCAATAGGATATTTTGAAAGAATAGAATTCTAAGTTAGAGGTGCACCTCATGTCCACTTACTTATGTGGCTTGATGAAGAAGGAACAAAAGAATTGGAGGCTGGAAAACATGTCTAGGCAACATTACCTCAAGATGAATACTTAAGAAACATGGTGTAAAACTACTAAATGCACAAATGCGTACCTTAGAGATGCTTTAAAAATAAAACAGATTAAATATGCAGATATGGATATCCATAACCACTAATGGATTAAAACCAAATAATAAATAACAGATGGTACTACAAACGATAACAAAAAGAAGAATAAAACATATGCGCATATAATGAAGATCTACTTAGAATATTTAATGGAAACGTATGTGTCATAAGAATGACCTAATAAGATATATCATAATACATGGTGAAGTATATTGCAAAAACAAATCCTGAACTCGACATAGCTTTGAAATATCCATCACTCGCAAAAAACACTAACGAAGTTATACAATACTTAAAATGTAGATAAGTCTCATCATGCAATGCAGTTTGGCAACTACTTGGGCTCTAAATGGTTAATTCAAAGCCAAATGTTTAATTCGTAGACATAAATTTGCCAAAGCATAAAGGAAAAGTATTGAAAAATAAAGAAGATCTAATAAAACTAGAAAAGGATGATGACAAAGTATTTTTGTAAAACAGTTTAGACAGATATTACTAAAGACTTCATAATTTGAATAAGTTACATTCTTTGACTTCCTTAGAAACTATAATTATGGAATAAAACTTAGTAACATTCCTAAAGGTATTGTGCTAGATAACAAACATATAATAAACCCCTCGACTAAAATGTATTACTGGAAAAGAGGGACACCTATTGTCATATAACCCAGAAAATGGTATCCCTAAAATGGAGATGTGTACTACTATAGCATATTCTTAGAAAGAGTTCCTCACAGAAGACATAATTAGTTATCATAAATTAATAAAAGCTAGACTTGGTTAGAAGAATGCTTTATACATGAAATATTGGTTGACTATGGTGATGAAGAAGAAACAAAGTAATTCTGGAAACATAACAGCTTAAACAAAAAATAAATGCACCAGGTCTTACTAAAACTACTTAAAGTGCCTA
>ARYC01014372.1:0-15270 GCA_000711775.1 Oxytricha trifallax
CTGGAATTAAGCAAATCCACTAAATTTGGGCTCCTGAGCAAGAGTGTGACACTGGAACACGAGATATATAGTCATTTTAAAAAGTTATAGGGGGGTCATTTTGTCCATTTTTGGGTTTTCAAAAATTTGTCCAGGGCCTAACCTTTCCCCGCCAAAATACAACTTCCATTTTATATTTCCCAAAAACACCCGAATATAATGATTCTGGTCATTTAGACCTCGCTGACACGAATATAAAATCAGAATTAATTTATCTTCAAAACGCGCAAAGATATAAGCAAAATAAGCAATTTTCAGCAATTTCCTTATATAACCCTTAGCCCTTCATTTTTGGGTTTTTGAGGACCTCCGAAGATGGTCACGGAAATTCATGAGATGACCTGGAATTAAGCAAATCCACTAAATTTGGGCTCCTGAGCAAGAGTGTGACACTGGAACACCAGATATATAGTCATTTTCAAAAGTTATAGGGGGGTCATTTTGTCCATTTTTGGGTTTTTCAAAAATGTGTCCAGGGCCAAACCTTTCCCCGGCAAAATACAACTTCCATTTTATATTTCCCAAAAACACCTGAATATAATGATTCTGGTCATTTAGAACTCGCTGAACACGAATATAAAATCAGAATTAATTTATCTTCAAAACGCGCAAAGATATAAGCAAATAAGCAATTTTCAGCAATTTCCTTATATAACCCTTTGCCCTTCATTTTTGGGTTTTTGAGGACCTCAAAAGATGGTCACGGAAATTCATGAGATGACCTGGAATTAAGCAAATCCACTAAACTTGGCCTCCTGAGCAAGAGTGTGACAATAGAACACCAGATATATAGTCATTTTCAAAAGTTATAGGGGGGTCATTTTGTCCATTTTTGGGTTTTTCAAAAATGTGTCCAGGGCCAAACCTTTCCCCGGCAAAATACAACTTCCATTTTATATTTCCCAAAAACACCTGAATATAATGATTCTGGTCATTTAGAACTCGCTGAACACGAATATAAAATCAGAATTAATTTATCTTCAAAACGCGCAAAGATATAAGCAAAATAAGCAATTTTCAGCAATTTCCTTATCAAACCCTTTGCCCTTCATTTTTGGGTTTTTTACGACGATCATTTAAAATTTGTTTATTCTGAATAATTAAAATAATTAATTTTATTAAAACTCTTTTAAGTTGTAGCAGAGATTTTATCCACGAAGGCTGTTGTTCTGAATTTTTATTGTGTTTGATATATAATTATTATTTTTTTAATGTTCGATGATTTTATATTTTTATTTGTTTTCATTATGGTTTCTTCAAACAATACTCCAAAACCCTTTAGTTAGGTTCATTAGAGTTATGATTTGTAGGGTATATTTGGGGTCTTTATGGATTTACTAGAGAAAACGCAAGTTTAATGTGTTTTTTATTATAATTAGTGAATTTAAGTCAAACAAATTATATCTTATTTTATTTATATTATCTCTTGAAAGTTGCTCTCTATTGTTTGTCAAGGATGTCACTTTATGTTTACCGAGGATAGTGTGGATTTCTTACGATTATCATCTCAATTATGCTTTTATTTTCTTCGCATACATCTTATTGTCTTATATATTTCTTGGCCAAACTTATTGAATGTTTTTCATACTTTGTAACAAAGTAAGACTTACATTCCATGTCACTTTCTTATATTATTGCTGCTACTTCCTAAACATCCCATTAAACAGAACCATTAGTCCACTTCTCTCTTATTGGGAAGTACCCCGGAGTACCAAGTACCTTTGCTTAAGTATTAATCTCCTATCTTAAAGCTCTATTGAAATTGATAACCACTACTTTTCAAGGGCAGAGATTCGGCATAACATTTTCAGGCTTTTAATCTCTATGCAAATATCCAAGTTCATGCAATTCCTTAACACCATGTATCATATTTGAGAGTATATCGTTAAATCACCAGGGTATCTATTGTGATACAGGTAGTCTCTCAGAATCATCTCAAATTTCTTTAGCCTGAATGCTATGAAACCATAGCTTAAAATAACACAATCGTGCTTTAGCAAATTCTTTAAATTTTTTCTTTAGGCCTCTTGAAGTACCATGTATTCATAAGCAAACTCATTTTAATACTGTTGGTTCTTAAGAAGATAGCTGAATGGATACACCTTGTATGCATACTCATCAACTGCTATGAGCTTTGCTTTTGCAGGCACTTATATTCATTTAGTTTTCAATACAATTGCTGAGTTTAACTGCATTTAATGCAGGCATACTCATAGCATTCGCTGAGAAGCATGTTAAAATTGTATTACCTGCTGGTTGGTTCATCGATTCATATCGCTTTTGTCTCTTAAATCTTTCTTGCTGCTCTCTTTGTGACACAAGAGTATTAGATTTTCTTTTTGCTGGAACTAATTTTTAAGTTTTTTTATCCTGCATTAAAAATTCACACAAATGATACTTCTGCATATGCTTCTTTACTTTTGCAGAAAGTGTATAAGACTTCATGCAAGTTGTACATGAATACCTTCTATCAACTTTAACATGCTTGAAATAGATCTTGGCTTTGCCAGAGTAAATCTCTTTAAGGTGTCTCTTCAAGCTTTGCTAAGTTGAGAAAAGATTCTAGCAGTTTTCACTTTAATATGTTTTTATCTTTTCAATTGGTTGCTGTTCTTTTAGCTCCTCAACATATTCAATTTATGTTTAAAGTCCTATCACTGCTCTGCTCTTCTAGTTTTATACTTCTATTTTGAAGATCTCTACTTCAAACTCAAGTGCTCTTAGCTCAACTTCTCTCTCAATATAGATTACTTCTGGTTCTTGGAGGACTTAAAGTTGAGCTATGATTATCCTGCTCCAAGAGAAACTGCTTTGCGATTCAAGTTAGCCGCCATGTTTAAATTCAAATATTAATTCTATTATTAAGCTCTAATAACCTCTCTGATAATAGTAACTTTTTTTAGGAGTTAGCACTGCAACAACAATGGTTGATTCTTAGGCGTTAGACATAATATTGTAGGAATACATTCGAAATTGGGAAAATAATTTTAATTAAATTAATTATTCATTAAATTATTGGCAGTTAAAGTTGTCCAATTTAAACGATCTTGGACTCATTCGATAGAGAATTCAAAATTAGCTGGACTTTATTATTGGCGGTACTATTTTATTTCATCGAGGGAGCGAGATAACTCGACTTTAATGTGAGGGTATAATTTAATGAATTTAGCGGTGTAAACTTAAAGTCGAGTTATCTCACTCCCTCGATGAAATAAAATAGTACCGCCAATAATAAAGTCCAGCTAATTTTAAATTCTCTATCGAAAAAGCCCAAGATCGTTTAAATTGGCCAACTTTAACTGCCAAGATTTTGATTTAATATTTATTTATTTTTAATTAATTTTCCAAATTCAATTGTATTCCTACAATATTTTTACTAAGTTTATAGCTATAAATTTTCTAAATTCATGCTTAATATTTTTAATTTTGGTACCAACTTCGATAAATTCAGGTTGGTACTGGTACCAATTAGGTTTTGACCTATTTTGGAACTTTTCCATTAAACCTCATTAGTTTAAAACTAGGTAATAATTAAGTTTTGGTAATATTAAAATTGCTACCAATTAAAATTAAACGGATATAGTACCTGTACCAATTAAATTTAAACAAATTTAGTACTAATTTAATGGAACTAAATTGATAAAAATGGAGCTCCATCTCTGAAGTTGTTACAGCTTCTGCCAGCTTTTTCCACGTATCCTTACCAGGTTGATCTCCTATAAGATACCCATATTTAATACTAAGATTTTAAACAGTAGGATCCAGAAGTCTATAAATTATAATTTGAAATTCATTAATAGGAACAGGAACAAAGATGGAATCACTAAATGATCAAATGAAAAGAGTCGAGGCTCAAGAAACGATATCAAGATTCAGAAGTAAGGAAGATCTTTATCGATACCTAACTTTACATGGTAAGATATCTTGATGATTACTAACATATTATACAGTTGGTTTATTCCTTCCAACGATGAAAGGTAACAAAATTTCATTCTTAAAAGCAATACTTTGTAAGAAGAAGAAAGCATTTAAAAATAAAGAGATTAAACTAATAGAAATTCCCAACTACACTGAGATTTCAGTCACTAATCTTTATGAGGATGCCATGTAAGATGAGGAAGTGGTAGTTTACCTTCCTACCAAGAAACAACTCTCTAATAAACTACCAGAGAGGAACTTTTTCTTTGGTGTTCTTGGTACAATAAAAGAGGAGTATCTCAGAGAAATAATTGAAGAAGCACATAAGAAACGATATTCTATCTCTCCTGAAGACTAGAAAAAGCAAGGCATTCTAATAAGCTCAGCTTGGCTAAAGAACTTAAGAAGCATCCTTATCTTTCAAGTAAGCTACGACAAATAACTTTATAGGAAAATCTGGCACTGGTATATATCTTATGAAAGAGTATGATAAGGTTCAAAGAGAGAGAGAAAGTCGCAGACAATTCATGAGGTGAGCAAAAGACTTTATAAAGATGTTTAAAAGCCAGATGAAATAAACATAGATGCAGGAGCTGGCACAAAGAGAAGAAATATGGGCCCAAGAAGGCATAAGAAGAGGAGAAGAAAGAGAAGCTAAACCCATTTATGGGCCAGTTTAATATGTGAATATATTCATTCGTTTAAATCTAAAACTTATTTATAAACATTCGTTCTTCCTTCTCTCACACAGATTTTTGTCTTATCTACTCTCACTCTCTTTCAGCTGCTTTGTATTAAGTCTACTGTATCGATGAGGAAGCCATGCATGAGATGATACAGCAGCAGCTTCTTGTAATGAGTATTGATTAAGCTCCAGTAGAATTCAATTCCATTAAATTATGGGCTATAAGGAACGTTGTATACAGGAGTTATGTTTAACTCTTCTTAAGCTTTCTTAGACTCTTAGTCTTATGAACTGAAAGGTTATCAACAAATAGGATGATCTCTTGGATATTATACTTCTCTCTTAGCTTATGTAGGAACTCTATATACTACTCTCGCTTAATAGAGCGCGGGTGGATGAAATAACTTTCTAAACCAGAGTTTTTACTTATGCCAACTAAAATTGCATGGGTGACAACCTTCACCTTTATGTCATACACTTCTATATTATCATATTTCTTTTACCAAGATTTATTAATAAAAGTGTTGAAGATGAATACACCTTCATCAGCCTGTATGAACTTGATGTCATTGTCAATAGTTCTCTGCATTTAATCATATATAGCTTAAATTATTACTATATAATGGCACTGTAAAATCAATCACTCTCTTCACTCTATTGACAGTCTTGAAAGCAATATCATTTCTTCTATAAATATTGGATATAGTCTAAGGAGAGATACGAATATCTGGAAAATTGTGATGAAACATTAAAGCTCGCTAGTCAAGAGGAAAGTGTGCCCAATAAATAATAGTCTTAGAGTCACAGAAGTAGTAAATATGAGTCTGAGTGAACTTTTATTTTCTTGCTGGATTTTTTTGTGCCATAATTAATATGCTAAACAGCTAACATACAGTGATATCTGACAGTTGAAGCACTCATATGTAAGATCTTTGCTATAGCTGCATAATTGAGCACTGGTTTGAATTAGTCCATATTAATATTTTTTCCATACTTAAGCATATATTTTTTCCATACTTAAGCTTAAGGAATAAATCTAAATATTGCTCATCATAAATAGACCCTAAATTTCGCTAATTTCTATTTCTCATTTTGAAAATTGGCCGAAATTCTCTACTAACCCCAATAAGACCCCAACTATACCCTACGAATCAAATTATTTATAAACCTCACAAAGGGATTTTGGGGTTTTGATTGAGGATTTGAATTAACTGCCGAGTTTCCAACTATTCAAATTATAATGAACAAGATTCAATAAACTTAAAGTGCGCATAAGCAATTTATCCTTAAGAAGTTATTGATATGTCATTTGTTAGAAGGACCTTGAACTCATATTCTATCTGATTATAAAGCACTCTTCAATACTACAATAGAAATGGTTCTTCATTAACCAATCTTTTTAATTATTGAACTAATATACATATTTATTTATTAAGATTAAATTTAATTCGAAGCACTCTAGTCTGATTATTAATGTTATGCATTCAATATTTGACTAATAGTCTTAACCAGCGATATACTAATCTTTCTTAACTTTTTGTTTTATTTTTTAATGATTTTTTATTTAAATAATTTTGCTTGATGATGCATTTTTCTCGATAAAAAATAAGAATCATTATCTTTGATGCTGAATATTGGTATTTTTAATTTAATATTTAAGTTATTTTACTAAATTATACTTAGTGAAATGTATATAATAAATATTTCTGATATTTTTTTCTCTGATATCATAATTACTATAATTCTTAATTTTATATATAAATGTCCTAAAATGGAACTATTAATATACTAGAATGTAAAGATTTATATTTTGATTGTTTTATTATATTAGCTACTGATTATTATAATATTTAATAAATGTGCAAAAAGATTTGTAAAAATTCTATAAAGATATTCGTAACATCGTTTTTATTTATTAAAAAATGTGGTTTACGGGACATTACACTAATCTTCATTTGTTAATGAAAAAATGATAGATTTATAAACTTTTGATTCTTTTTATTTTATTTGAATTTAGTTTAATTATATACAAACTTATAAATAATTATCAATTGATAACTGAGGTTCCTTACTTTTTGATTATGATAGTTGATAATAGTAATTATCATCTTGATATGTCTACTATTAACTTAAATATTTTATTTATTACCAATAAATAGGGTATATAGGCTTGTTTGAGTGAAGAATTAAATTAGATTTTAATATTTTAAGAAATTAGTATTTTTTATTAACTAAATATCAAACAGAATTAATCATGATTTGTTTAGAAAAATCAAATTTTAGTACCCGCCTTATTTATTTAAATTTTGCGGCCTATTTTAAAACCGATAAATGTTTATGCCTGGATAATATATAATAGAGTAATTGTGTTTCTTCTATTATTGTAGGAATACATTCGAAATTGGGAAATCAATTTAAATTAAATAAATAATTAATCAAATTATTGGCAGTTAAAGTTGGCAAATTTGAACGATCTTGGACTCATTCGATAGAGAATTTAAAATTAGCTGGACTTTATTATTGGCGGTACTATTTTATCGCATCCCTGGAGCGAGATAACTCGACTTTAATGTGAGTGCATAATTTAATTAATTTAGATGAGTTTAATTAAAGTCGAGTTATCTCGCTCCAGGGATGCGATAAAATAGTACCGCCAATGATAATGTCCAGCTAATTTTAAATTCTCTATCGAATGAGTCCAAGATCTTTCAAATTGGCCAACTTTAACTGCCAATAATTTGATTAATTATTCATTTAATTTAAATTAATTTCCCAATTTCGAATGTATTCCTACAATATTATTTCAATATTTATACATTAAATATATATATCTCCCCACTATGCTTGTTATAGTTAAATAACAAACACTCTAAATTGAGTTTGTGGTGAGGTCCTCGTATTTAATTAATGTAAACTTGTTGTTAAATAAGGGGGTTCTGTAATCTTGCTTAATCTTGGAAAACATTTCAATGAAATGACATACAGATGAGTTTAGTTGATTAGAGAATCAAATCCATTCAAAGCTTCTAATTAGATCCTAAACAATTCGAAAATGATGAAGTCTCAGGAATCTTACAACTTCATAAACTGAATTCCTTACTCACTCAAAAAGTTTGAAACTTTCTAGTATATATTTAAAAGGCTTTATCAAGTAGCCCTCTAATTCTACTTCCTTACTCACTCCCAACGATTGCAGCTTATGATTTAAATATGATGTCATGTTTTTAACTTGTACAATTTTGGTATATTGGTTAACAGGATAACTTAAAACGGTTTGATTATATTCTCATAAAAACATATTACTTTCTTTCTTAATGATAGTTATTATAATAAGTTTATAAAACTTAAGATCCTCTATCAAATTAATATTTTCACATGATTGACTGCATTTTATGTTTAACTTTCATGACTTTGTATTTATTTTATTCTTTCTATAGATAATTCTAAGAGAAAGTAAGAATATTTACAATGTATAAGTTGTAAAATTATAAAACTTGGAATTAAAGACACAGTCTTTTTTATTAGTCTAACACCTTTGAACAAATGGCATAACCAATAAATATTTTCTTTCTACTTTACCTATGCTATACGAAAACTCTAATGTATGATATTCTAGTTCTTGTTGATTTACAGATTTATTTTACCGAAGAAAATGTAATGCCCATAATATTGGAAACTTTATTAAAGGTTACTCCCATCCATGTTTGACAAAAGGTTAAAGACACATAGCTAAGAAAAAAGCCATATAAAAGCCTATTTTGCCGCTCTTAAAATTTAGTTTCCCAATATTTTTATGTTAATACTATACATCGCTAATTAATAAAAAACGCAATATAATGACTCTTTTATTAATTGATTAGAATCTTGAACTTTAGTAATAAATAAGTCAAAAGCCCTGATAGTAGTTTTTTAATTAATTAGTAGATGAACTTAAATTACAATAAATATGTTTTTTTAATTATTGAAGAAAAAAAATTTTTCTCAGTAAAGTTAGGTACTAATGCTTTCCCTTATAAATAGGAAAAATATTAAAAATAATATTAGAGTTATTCATTAACAATTTTATTAAACTTTCTAACAATATAAACTTAATTAATTTTTATTCAATCCTCAATAAATCAGACTTCAAAATATCAAACCCTTGATCGCAAGAAACTATTTATTTGAATCATTTATCTTTTTATTTTAATATATTAATATTTTTCAAACTAAGATGTCTATTAAAAATATGTAAAAAAATATGATTAAATAGATATATCATCACTTGCTTTAATCAATTGATGTTTCACTCGGAATTCTAGATAAAAAACGTAAAATTAACAGAAAATATTATATGATTTTTTATTTTTAAAAATAAAAAAATAACAAGGACAGCAATTAAACAAATAAAAATTTGCGGAATTATGAGTCATAATAAAGTTAATTTAAAATATAAGAGAGAATGATAAAATTGAATTAGAGAATTAGAAATTAATGTACGTAATTACATTTCACAATAATTTATCTCATTAGATTAAATAATATTATATGCATGGTGTTCTGTAAGAATATTGAATCTCTATAAAACGAAACTAAAGAAGCTTACTATAAAACATAATTAGAATAAAATAATTTAGTATGGGTATATATTAAATTGTTAGAATATTGTACAAATACTAAGAGTAAGAAAATAAGTAAAGAAAACGATGAAATCATGAAACTTATTCAATTCATTAAATAAATTCAATTTTTATTGATAAAATATGAATTTATGGCTTGTTTTACATAATTTTTAATGTGTTTTAGGATAATAGCAATAATAATTAATGAGTATTATAAATTAGCTAATAAATTGTAAATTAATATATTTCAAACTTCGTATTATTAATTATATTAATTTTATTATTTTATATAATTCTTTATTATGAATTTAAAGTAGACTTTTTAAATTTTAATTAATAAAATTAAAAAAATGGTGGAAAACGCGAGGTTATGATGGAGAAGCGAAAACAAATCGGAAAAAAAGAACGGAGAAGACTACTATTGTATTTGTAAAAGGAAATTACTAAAGAGACAACCAGGACATATAATCGAAACACGATGAAAGACTATTTTTAATCTTTTTTAAAAAAATGTGTTAAAAGTTTAGCAATAACCCATAGAATTTGGTCAAACATTAAAAAATTAAAACACTGAGCAAGTTCAACATCCAAGAGTATAATGACCAGCAGTCTTATTTTTACTAACCTAAAAGTGAAGAGGAAGTACAGGTTATGAGAACACAGTGATTTGTGGAAAGTCAAAGAACAAAGAGAAGATAACAAACTATATACAACAAGACATAATTGATAGCGCAATCAATCGATCTAAGCATTTCACTGTAAGAAGACAGAGGATTAGATTCGAAATTGAAATTGATTGATTGATTATGGGTAATTAATTATTTTTCTAAATAATCAAGCTTAAATTAATCATCCTGTGTGAATTTCTTATCCTTGACGTCATAGACCAGGTTCGAAATTTGAAATAAGATGAACTTTTGAGATAAATTGAAAGAAAACGCTAAGATCTATATAGACTCGTTGAAATGAAGTATAAACATGATAGTAGATTTAAATAGTAAAAAAATAGAACAAATCCAATTAGCAGGAAATGTTGGGATTATGATAAAAATGTAGAAGCAGATATGTCATTCACAGAGAATAATAGTAATTGATGATTTAAATATCACTTAATGATTTAAGCGAGGCTTAACAAAGAAAACTTAAAAGAGTCCATTCCAGAAGTGGTAGTTACTATAAGAGAAACTAATTTAACTAAGTATTGACTAACGTGGAAAGAAGTAGCTGGGAAACAAGTCAATTGCTCATAAATTTATACAAGTTAAAATAAAGTTTTCAGAGAACTACTTAAAATTTTCAGATTGATAAAATAAGTTTAGAATATCTGAGAAAAGAAAACAATATTTTAAATGATTCGAAAGATGAAGGAAAAGAGCTGAAGCTGAAGCATCTAGACTAAACAATTCAGAAATGAATGAAGAAAATTGGAGAGACATATTAAAGGTAAAAACTGGTATGGATAACTTAATGTTATATTGGGCTAACAAAGGCAAAGTAAATAATATTAAAAATATATGTCCTGACACCATGAAGCAATAGATAGAAGCAATAAGAGACTATGAACATTTCTTAGACAGATATGTATGATTTAAAAATACTATTGTCTAGTAAATTAGACTAACTAAAAATTAAAAACAATCATCAATTATTAAGATGAATCACAATAAATGAAGAGAGAGAGTTGTATTTGTAGAATTATCATGAAAGCCCATTCTGGAGTTTTACATCGAAATATAACAGGAATGGAAATTGATAAACTGGTTAACGCAGACATATCAATAAGAAGAAAAGTTTTGCGATGAACAATATGTTGAATAAAGTATCAAGGAGTGCAATTTCAACAAAGCAATAGGCCCAGACTAGCTTGACAGATTGATTTTTATGAAATCAGAAAAAATCTTATAAACAATACGCCAGAATATCTCAGGATGGCATATCTCAGCAACAATTCTGCAATACATTAAGGAAGGCAGTTAGTCTTACTTACCAAAAGCCAAATCTATCTGTATTTAGAAGTGCCATACACCAGAGTAATAGAAATTAACTCAAATTTAAGGAAAATTTTTGAAAAATAATCATCATTAATATGATCAAAGAATACAAGAGTGAGCTTATGCAATTGGAAACTATGAGAACATATTCAAAGAGAATAATATCACTTACATAATGAGAATCCTGGAATACATAAAAAAATATGAAAAGGGAGAACAGTAAAGGGTAAGCTTATTCTCCTGGTGAATTTATAATCAACTTTTGACTCAGCCTGGACGAACAAGATTTTATAAATCTTAAGAAAATGCCAAACAAAGAGAGTGGCTCCACACCTGTAAAACTAATTATCGATATAATAGAAAAAAATCTGAAAAATTAGAAATAATTAAATATAATAACAGTATTGATATATAAATAAGTAAAATAAATTATGCATAAGAAGCAATAAGTGAAATAAATATAATGCTTTTTACAAGCAATCATATTTAAATACTCAAAAATTAATAATGATGATATTTATTTTTATTTATTTTTATTTCCTGCATAGTTTGTGTTTTTAAGTAGAGTCAAATATTTAACTAAGTAACTGTCATTCGGATTTTAATTAAAAAATTTACTATTACTCTTGTTGCATTTCTTGAATTTCCCTCTGCGAATTTTTACTTAAATAAAATAATGTTAAAAAAACTGTAAAAAATTAACTAGCTATAGATTATGGCAATTTGTTCTGATAAATTAGAATTTTACTTACGATTTTATATATTATTAGTCTTTACTTTTAAAATAGTAATGTTTTAGTTCCATTTTAATATATATGATTATATATAATAAACTAATACATTAATTCAGAATTTCTAATAATACTTGATTTTCAATGATTTATTATGGATAAATCTCAATTTAAAAACAACAAAATATATTTTCATGGCGACTGGATCAAGACACAATAAGGTGTTGCATAAGAGAGAAGATTATCCCCGATTCTCTTTTATATGTAACTATAGACTCACTATTTTTAATGAAGGCAAACTAATAACTTTCGCAGTCGACATCATAATCAATATCAGCGATCTTGAATAATACAAGTTAGTGCTAGACTGCTATAATGTATTAATAATACTCCATAGTCTTAAGTTAATTAAGAAAAAGACATTTTTAAGCGGCGCGAAAAAGTTTGAGAAAATTTGTCAAATCGAGGGAATCTACAAGGTTCTTGAAACTAATTACCTAGAAATGAACATCTCTGCTTAATGACGCAATAATTATTGAAAAAACAAGTTAGACCAAATTAAACAATGCTAACCAAATCAAGCAACCAGAAGGTAGGATATACAATAATAGTCACATAAATAAGTTCTCTATTAATCTACAAATATACTCCACTGATAGATGTAACAAGTGAAGATTAGTGAAATGAAGAAAATAAATACCACCCAACTCAAAGTCAGCAACATGAATGATAAAATCCAAGGACTAGTTCAAAAGAACATGAAGAAGATAAAAGCATACTTAGCAAAGTTTGCAAAAGAAAATAAAGCTAGAGGATAATATTGATAAAATAGAAAAAGATAGGAATTTTGATAAATAAATTAAAACTTAATAATTAAAAATTTGGTCATAAGTCGGCCGGAAAAAAAAAATAAAAAAGAAAACTGTTTGCATGGTAGAATGAACAAGCTGCTATAAGTGTAGATTAGCTAAGATTTGAACGATCCAACTACTTTTGAAGCTTTTAATCGATTTGTATGATTTCTACCAACATTTGAGTGTTTAGAGTCGATTAGTAGCTTGGTACTCTCAACCATTGGTGCGAATGCTGGTAGTTATAGGTGGGATACTGCGACGAGAGTGCATAATGGTGGTGAGAATGGTGCTTGAGAGTGTTGATTCAACCATACAATGCTATTGGGTGCAAAACTTCGTGATTCAGGCTCGTTAAGGTTATGACATCTATGTGAGGGCACAAAACGGTCATGATTGGCTATAGTGGCAAAGTTGGTGTCATGAATGCGCGCAAGCGAGGGAGGTTGTGATGGTTTGGAAGGTTTGATTGATTAAAACTTAAACTTAAAAGTGTAATATGTAATAGTTCGTTATAAAAGCTAATCTAATCATTTACACACTCGGCGTCACGATTCTTGCTGTTCTTAGCCACTCTTGATAGGTTGTGGAATGTTGCCAACATTTGCTTCAAACGAAGCCGTGCTTGATGGTGCTGCACCACTGCTTGACGCTGAAGGCCCAGAGCTTGTTCACGTCGGTCTTGGTCATGGCTTTCAGAATCTCCGAGAGCCGCTTAACGAGGTGGATCCTATAGAGTGTTATGTGTAAGATGCTTACTTGCTGTCAGCCTGCTCCTGTCGAAGGTGCCTCTTGATGAACGAGAACAACTGCTCGATCGGGTTGAGCCAGGGCGAGTACTCGGCGTTGAATAGCACTGTCACCTTGAACTTCCTGGCTGTAGCCAGCACCTCCGAATACTTGTGAATGACTGCGTTGTCCATGAGCAGCACGATCCTCTTCGACGCGAGGTCCTTGTCAGTGCGCAGCTGGCGCAGGGTGTGATAGAGGAAGTTCTCGAACAGCATGGCATCGAACGCACCCTCGATGACCTGACTCGAGATCAAACTGTCCTTGGTGATGGCCGCCACGAAACTCATGGAGAACTGCTGCCGCTTGGTCGCCTCCTTCGCGATTGAGAGATTCCTTGCCAAGACCCCATACTTGCCTAGGCGTTGGTTAGTTTGTTCGCGCACCGTTGCGATGGGAGTGTATTACTATAGCGATTCGATGCAACCACTACCAGGATTCGCTATACCTGCTTGCATGACCATCTTACTAGCTTTGCTTGACTCTAAAACATCTGAAAGTTTGGTTTAAATCAGAAAATTGCTTACTTTCCTAACGATTCTTTGCATTGTAGCTGCTGCTCCCATCCCTACTCGATAGCTTTAAACGTTTGGGAGTGATTGCCATCCTATCTTTGTTGCCCAACACACTGATCACCTCGCTGCCCTACGTTAGGTGGATTGCAACCTGAGGCTGGCCAGGTTCTGAAGCAATGGAGCGAGCGCCGACGACGATTTGAGAGGGGTTTCTGGCTAGCTGCCAGCCTTCTTGGAGGAGCTGCAAATTCTGATGGCGTCGAAGCGCTTCTGCAGCGATGCGTGCTGAGCACTGCCCTCCGGGCTTCCAGGATAGGTGACAGCTGAGTGTGTCTCTGATTACGACGAGTTTTCACAGGAGTGGCAGCAATGCTCTCCCCTCTCGGACCCAAGAAACGCTGTTCCTAAGTGTAAGATTTCCTGCTTAACTTTGCAAAGATCGATTTCTAGTTTGGACTCTGGAGAGCGGGTGGAATACTTCCAGGTGCTGTTCCTATTCTCTCACTAACGCTGATCTAGTCTTGCTTACTAGCGATTGCACTGTTCTCATCGCAACCAGCACCTCTTGAGCCATGTTTGGCGCTATATTCGACAAGTCAAGCAAAAATAGCGAAGCTTACCTGGGGTCCCCGGAATTGCTTGGGGTCGTGAATCTTGGCTTTTTAGGTCATTTTCTTCTTAAATCTGAACTTGATTTGAAAGGTGCCATAATTACTTCTCCATTTTGAGCCTACTTTCGGTCCTCGATGTTTTCATCCATGCATGTTTCTCTGTTGGGGTAGCCAGCTAGCATCTCGCCATAGTCAATCACGTCGTTGGTGACAAGGATCTCAGTCCTACCAACTGCAGGGGTTAGGGAGGAGTCGTTATGACGAGATTTATCGTGAAGAGCAGCAGCATTGAAGCTCCATTGCTTGGTTGGCAGGTAGTCCTCCTGAAGTTCGACTCGTCCACTGATATGATCACTGCGTCCTCCAAGAATACCTGCGCGAGCAGCCTCGACACCCATAGCCGCTTCTCGTTGAAAGTTGGGTCCCTATACTTGACGTTCGAGTTCTGGGCCTTGCCGAATCGAAGGTGAAAACTTTCCTTCAGAACCTTCAAGAGCGTGGCAACGCTCGGCACCGTTAGATCATTGAATTCCTCTACT